>CAJVPY010002957.1:0-14999 GCA_910591965.1 Dentiscutata erythropus | reverse complement strand
TATAATTAAACTTTTTTCATGAGAGTCCATCACTACTACACTACATATTTCTCTTTTGCTTTCTCTTCTAGTTAGACTATTACTCTCCAACTTAAAATCTTTAATCTCTCTTAGCAGCAATAACACCTTCTCTTCATCATTAATATTTATCTTGAGAATTACTCCTAAAATCTTGTTCTTTTTCACCTATTGTTGACAAATATCGATCTCAGCTACTTGACTCAACTTACACTATTTGCACTCTCTCAAAATGTCTTTACTATAAGTTGAGATCTCAGGTACCTAGTGGTCAACTAACACCTGTGACTTTCTTTTCTTCCTTATTCTACCAACTATTGACTCTGAATTCTTTTTGTTGATGATTACTTACTCACGACGTCTTCGATTATCAGACAACTTCCCTGCCTTTGTTTGTATAAACATCGAATTCTCTTCTGGCAACTTAAAATAGTCAATTATCTCTCTACTTTCCATACACTCAACTATCTTCTTTTCTATTATATTAAACCATTTCGCTTTGCGGCCTTTTAATATCTTTGTTCTCAATGCATGAAGCTTATTCCACATTATTATTTTCATACCTGTTATATCGATCAACTGGTTTATATAGAATAAATTAAAGCTTCTAATACTGCTATAGTAGGCACTATAAGTTTCCTCGCCTATTACTTCAATTAACGTTGGACCTGTATCACAAACTTGCCACTTTTCAGTATTAGCACAAATCAATACACCTAACTCATTTGCTTTAACTAAAAATTAACTCTGCCAGATTGTTCTTCCAGACCTTTTTGAGGTACCAATTTTGAGATTTTGACCAACTCTCTTTGACTAACCCAGCCAATGTGTACCCCTCATTTAGTCTTATTCATGTCATCTTCCCTACTTGATCTAATCTATTTAGCCTGTTTTGCAAGCATATTACTTGTTTGCTAAATAACTCTTGACTCAAGAATCTACAACAACCTAATCCTTGATGCATCACTATATAATTGCCTGCTGTCGCCGGCAAACCTATCTTGTTTTTAATTAGTCTTACTACAGGCTAGTATATTCTATCTATACTTGCTTTGATTATTTTCGTTGCCTGTAACATATAAGCTAATTTTAGCACAATACACATATTATTTACGTAAATTAGTTGGCTAATAGACAGGCTCTTACACCTTAATGTCCTTACAAAGTGACCTACAATACTCTTTGCCTTTTTAACTATTAGGGTTTTACGTGGATTAGCACTTATCCAAACTCCCAAAAGCCATGTTAATGCTTTCTTCTTTTCAGCTTGTAACTTGTATCTATCTATTTCAATCCACTTTTCACTCTTTTTCAACTCCAAATTTATTACTATGAGTTTGGACTTTGCACCATTTATTCGAATATTGTTGAACTTAAAGAACCTCTGTGCTATTTCCATTATTTGCACAACTTGGGCTTAACTTTCTGCAATCCAAGCTGTATCATCAGCGAATGCTACTGCTGCTTGTCTTATTACTTTGATATCTACACTGTTCATCTGCAAATCTACTATATGACTTGAACTAACTTTATGCTCCAGTTTCTCATTATCTTGAATCTTTCTTAACAACAGATCATAAAATATCCTCCACACTAACGATAAAATCATCTCCTTTTGTTCAATACTATCACCTGCCTCAAACTCTTCTTGAGACCAAACTCTGTAATTATCTTGACTCTTCTTCTATTAAACAGCTTGATAATAAAACTAATTATCTTGGATGGTAGCTTAACTCTGCGTAATACAGCATGAAGTGTTTTTAATGACACTGAGTTGTATGCTTTCTTCATACCTTGGTGTATCAACCACAACTCCTTTTTACTCTTATAAGCATCTTCAACTACCATCTCAACTAAGTTGATTATCTCCTCTGTTGAGCAACCTGGCAATCCTGCATAATTCAGACCACACAATACCTTATTTTTTATAAAAACTTTAGCTATTCTCTTTGTTAATAAGCGGGTGATTCACTTTTTAAATGTCTTTAATAAAGCAATTGGCCTAATATTGTGAAGTTAAAAACCCTAGTTTTTGTCTTTTGGAATTGAGTACACTTGTACTAGCTTCCATTTATCTGGAATTCTACTTTCTGCCAAGTACAAATTTGCAAATCTTCTAAATATTTTGTGAACTTCAATACTAGCATTCTTGATTAATGTGTATCAAATCCCAGTAACCCCAGGTGTGGTTTTATTTTTGGTTTTTCCTATTGCCGCTAACCATTCTTCAAGTGTGATTTCATTTTCAAGCTTGGTATACCACTCCTCTTTTACATCCTCGAGTGGTGTATAGAGTTCTTTGAGTACTCCTCTGTCCTCACATACTTCTCTCTCTTTGAACTGCTTTTGAAAATGAGCTAATGTTTTCAAAAGTACTTTATCTGTTTTATTATATATTATCCACTTCCCATTTTCTTTTTCTAACACTTGATCTATTCTAATCTTTCTGAATGGCTTGTCTAAAATACTTGCTAACATTAAACCAACTTCACTATCAATTCTTTTATATCTCTAAGTTATCGCTGTTTCAATTTTCTTATGCGTAGCTTTATCTATTTCAACTTTTTCTTGCACCCGCATTGCTTTCTAACACACTTTTACACGACATGCCCACTCATACAATGCTTTTTTTTCATATGCTCTGCAACTTAGCAAAGATATATCTACTTGGTGCATAATATTAATTTGCTCTATCTCTTTACCAAGCGCCTCAATATTAATCGACTGATCCCCATGATTTGCAGTTTTTTTAACTATCTGGATTATTTTACCTAGTTTGACTATACTCTTGTACAACTCAGTTGGCTTGCACTTTCTTGTTCTATTGTTCGAACTACTAGATACTTTCTTTTTTAGAATATTTTTATCTGCTACTCTTCGGATTGCACCTGCTATAATATCCCAAATTAAATTGAGTTTGTCAGACGTAGTCAAAGCCCAACACCTTGTAAGTGCTCAATTATCTATAGTTAGCTTCACCAGATCTTCCTGGTACTGTTTTCAATCTTCTTTTGTTACTTCATCATACAGATAGATATTCTTTGAAATTTCTTTCTTTCTTTCGGCTGCTACACTATGCAACCAGACTACATGCTTCATTGTAATGCTAGCTGTTACTATTGCATAATTACTTGCTATTATTACATCAGCCTTTACAATATCAGCTGCTAATACTCCATACTTTAAATCTTCAGACACTCAAATCTGATCAATTCTCGTCTCAACCCCTTGACCAGACCAAGAGTACTTCAACAAATCTGGATTAACTATTCTAAATGTGTCAACAAAGCCTTGATTTTTAAACCATTTATGCAAAGAGAGTACCTTGAATACTGTAATGTTCCCATTACTATACTTATCTAACTCTCTATCTACCACATAATTAAAATCACCCATTATCACAAATTGCATATTGCTTGTTCTTTGCATAAAGCTTGTTATAACCTTTTGTTAAACTCTATTAATCAACGTCTTATTACTTGGTGGCAAATAGACTATTATAACTACTACTACTGTCTGTTTAAAGTAAAACTGGGCTTCAATCATATACTCCTCAAATCTAAAAACCTGTCCTAAATGTTTTTCCCATCTTGGACCAACTAGTAAACCAATGTCTGAATCTTTTCTTTTTGTTACTTCATATTGAGACCAAAGACTCTTCATATTCATCTCATTCAAACTAAACCTTAAATCTCTTTCACTTGAATTTGTCTCAACTAAACCCAATAAATCAACTTTGTTTTCAATTGCCCACTTTGCAATTGCCTTCAATTTAATTTTGTTGCCTCTTATACCATTAATGTTGTAGCATGCTATGTTGGCCCGACACTTCTTTATCCTTTCTGTCTCTGTTTTTCTATTGCCCAAAATATTACTGAGAGTACTACCTTGCTGGGCATACAAATTATCTCATAGCCCCTCAGTTTTCTTAGATATGCCCACGGCAACCTTAGGAGTGATTGGGGCCTGAGGCCCTCAAATATCTTTTTTCGATTCTGTTGAGCCTACCAAGTATTTTATCAAAGATACTTTTAAACTTGGATTTGAGATCACCCTCTTCGTTCAAATCTTTGGCTTGTTTTCTTTTTGACTTTGTTGTTGATCCTTCAATCTTGGGGTCGCTGTTTTCTTTATTGCTCTTAACACTGCTTTTAAACCACTCTCTGCTGTTTGCTGTCTCTTCCATTTTCTACCTCTATTTGTAACTACCTTGACCCCTTGAGGCTCAACTACATTTCCACTCGTCTCTTTTTCAACTATATCTCTTTTACATTTATTTCAAACATCAATCCACTCCAGCTTAACATCGAAATAATACACCTCTTTTGCTAATGCGGCCTCTAACTCATCGTGCGATCCAAAATATACTGTTGCTGTACGTCGTTGATTCTGATTTCTATTATACGAAATGTATACTGTCTTTGCATTTACTACTCTCAACTAATGCAGGAGCAGTATTTCAACTGCTGTTGTTAGAACATTTTTAACTACTGTCTTAAATGATGCTCTTTCTTCAAGTATTCTTTTTCAAAACTACCAGGTGTTACCCTGCATGTTTTCCCTTTCTTGAAATGAATTGCCTATGCCTTTTTAAAATCTCCCATTCTTTTTTTACTCCAAAATTTAATCAAGAATTCAAGCACCTTACTCTTGCCACATGGTTTCTACTGTACGAATTTTGTTTTACCATAGAAATGAAGACATCTGCATATTTGTGCAGGATGTACTTTGAGAGATATATCTCATATTGTATGAGTCTCAAACTGTGCAAGATTTATGTGATGTTCTGCTGACCGACTAATTGTTGAACCACCAATTTCTTCACTTACTTTCGGTTCAACCAGTACTCCTATTACATGCGTCGGCTTTACTACCACTGTATCCTGGTGTTTGTTAACGTGCACCTCATCATCTTTAATACTCGCTTCTCCAACTAAACTTTCTTTTTGTAGTAATGAATCTTGTTTATCAACTACTATTTCTTTATGCTTTTTCAAAGCTTTTGCTAATCTATTGTGGTTTAATTTGGCTCTTTTACCCTTATTCCTACTAAGATCTTCATCTTGTCGTTTACTCTTTTCTGGAGTTACTACAACTGCTTCTTCAAGCCTATTTACTTACTACACACCCAGACTTCTTGTCGGACTAGATCTTTTTAATACTATAATCAATACATCCAACTTCATGGTCTATTAAACTTTTAATATCCTGTTTCTTTAATGCAGAAACTACACTTTTATCCCAATTGACTAGTTTGCTTTCTCTTGCTCGCAGATATTTACAATAGTTGTAAAGCTTAATTATATTTTGGAACACACATACTGTTTTTGGTTCTGTACCAATAAGTATTGCAATTTTTTTGTCTTTACGCAAGATGTTTGATTTATGATTTTCTACTATCAAATTCTGTTCATTTACTGATCTTTTAAACATGCCTCGGTATTCCTCAAGCTTTGCATAACTCTTCGACATTTCTGATGTTCCCGGGCTATTCTGTGTTACTAGTTCTTGCATAACAATATAGACTTCTATTTTTGATTTGTTTGTTTATGTGTCCGCTTCTTTGTTTATTTGTTTATGTTAGATTTCTAATTTGTGCACTTGTCACGTTGTTTGTTTATATGTCACAAGTAGAGATCTGCATTTGGGGTCTAGCCAATTTTTCTGTTTTTCCAAAAATTTCTTTGCCAAAAAACCTTTCTTCAAAATAACTAGCTTATTTACTTTTTATTGAGGTTTAGTATCTTAAGAAAATATCTTCCTCTTACAACAACTAATATTCTTTTTTAATCGCTTACTGCAAGTTTATCTAGTACTGTTGTAACTTTTGCTATATTTTAGTTCTGCTCTGATTTTGGTTACAGTGATTGTCGGGAAGAGTTGATTTTTTGTTACTATTATAAAAATATTTAAATTTTAATAAATTAATTTTTTGGATTTTAAAATTTATATCTAATTTTTTATTGATTTTAATTAAATTTTAATATTTAAAAAAGTCAAAATTTTAGCAAATTTTAGTTCTTATTTAACTTTTGATATAGTAATTAAAAAAAATTAAAATTTTTTGCTAATCTAGATTTGTTTAATACTACTTTTAGTAAAAATTTTAAAACTATAGTTTTTTAAATTTAAAAAATAAAAAGGGAAAAATACTTATAATTCTTAATAGATAATCATTAATCATCAAAGTTTATAGCAAAAAATTTTAATTTTTTTTTTACTATTTGGGTAAAGTTATTTCTTATAGCTGGGAGTTTGTTTTCGGAGTATTCTAAAATATAAATATTCTAAAAACTTCTAAATTGTTCTTTATTTTTACTAATAAAAAGCAATTAATAATTGATATAAATTCTCAAGCTATTATTTATATTCATAATTAAATTAGTAACAGTAAAGTGAGTTATATTATATTTTTGTTATAAGTAATGAATAATTATAATTAGTCATTAATTTTAAGAAATCAGTATAGAAAAGAATGAACATACAAAGTATTCAAATATTATCAAAAATCTGATAGTAATTTAATTTTAAACTATAACACTAACTCTAATTTAAGCTGAGAATTTAATCATATTAAGTTGTAGTATAATACAGTCTTGGATATTACCAAATATGGAAATCAATTCACAACATAGTAAAGAATACTCTAGAAACGATTTATATATAAAATAACTAGTAGCAGGATCATGAGCATATTAATAATAAACTTTTAAATTAATTCAAATATAAATAGTCTTAAAGATACATAGTCTAGGGATCTCTTATGATCTCAGGAGCTTTATAAGGTGATTGTTTACCAAATCAGTAAACAAACGTGATTGGTATAAATTTAGCCTCATAGACTAGTATAGAATAGCTATAGACTTAAATAGAAATACCAAGAATTTTCTAAATATACAAAAAAGGGTGTGATTTGCATTGTCCAAATTTGGTAATATCTGAAACTGTAATAAGCATAAGAGTTGCTAATTATTTTTTAAACGATATAAACATGTATTGCAAAATATACTGTTTACTTTGATATTTGTAATTCCAAATTTGATATTAATTTTAAAAGACCTTAACAAAGATTTGCAAACACTGCACTTTTTTAAAATATACTAATTAATACAGTAATAAATTAGTAATGCCAAAAGAATATAACTTCAATCATTCAAAATTTATAATTAAAGTTTTATTTTCTTTTGAAGTTATTTAAAATAATATCTAATATACTTACTTAAACTAAATTAATGCAAAATTAAAGTATAATACATCAGCAAATATATATATATAAACTTTTATAAGTTTTTACAATACATAAAAAAATCGTAAACTTATATAAAATTAGTATAAAACTACATAAGACTTACAGAGCATAAGAAAATTGTAAACTTATATAAAAATTTTATATAAATTTACAAGTTTTTTATGATGCATAAGAAAATTGTAAACTAATATAAAATTTTTATATAATTTATACTTTTCTTAACTTTATATAAAAATTTTATATAAGTTTATAATTTTTTTATACTATAAAACTTATAAAAGTTTACAAAAGTATATAAAAATTTATAAATTCTATTAAGATTTAATATCAAAAAAATAAAAATATTTATGAAACATTTTTAAAGATTTTAAAGATATAAAACAAATTTTAATATAAACTATTTTTATAACTTTGTGAAATTACGAAAGTTTACAAAAGATTTAAATTGATTAATAATTTTTTTAAATAAATCAATAACTGAATAAAAACTTGTAAAGCATTTTTCAATACTATGAAATATTTTAAAATATTTTGCACTTTTTCTTAGTCTTATTTAAAAATATATATTATAAAAGATGAATTACTTGATTTATATTTTTGTAACTTCATGAACTTATGAAAGTTTATGAAAGGTTTAAATTAATTAATATTTTTGTTTTTAAATAAATCAATAGCGTAATGAAAATATGTAATACATTTTTCAATACTATAAAATATTTCAAAACTTTCTTAAGCTTATTCAAAAATATATGTTATAAACAATGAATTACTTGATTTATATTTTTATAATTTTGTGAACTTATGAAAGTTTATGAAAGATTTAAATTGATTAATATTTTGTTTTTAAATAAATCAATAGTATAATAAAAATATATAATGCATTTTTTTTTAGGCTTATACAAAAATATATAATATAAACAATGAATTACTTAATTTATATTTTTTGTCAGTTTGTAATTTTACTAAAGTTTACAAAATATTATAAAATAATTAGTAATATATTAATAAAATCTATACTGAAACAAAAATTGATAACTTTTAAATTATTTTTCAATACTTTGAAATATTTTGAAAGCTTTTATATACTTGTAATACTATTTAAAAATATACTATAAACAATAATAAAATATAAGGTAGATATGCCTAATTTGGCTTGGTACCTAATTCAGCATACTAACGATATCTTACGAACTGTTGATTAGAATCATGTGATTTTGATACCATTTGATTCATCATGATAAGACAAATTGAATGGTACCAAAATCATATGATTCTGATTAATAGTTCGCAAGATATTATCATTTAACCAAAATAGCCTACATACAAGATAAATATATCTAATTAGTATAGTGTCTAATTCAGCACACTAATGATATCTTACGAACTGTTGATCAGAATCATGTAATTTAGGTACCATTTGATTTGTCTCATCAAGACGAATCGAATATTACCAAAATTATAAGATTTCAAATAATAGTTCGCAAAATATTACATTGGAAATCTTTAATGTGCCGAATTAGGCACTGTGCTTAAATAAGACTATATTTTTAGATAAACTTTTAAAAAGTGATATCTTGTGATTCATATCAAAAAACTCTCCCCTGTAGATCCCCGTACCAATTTGGAGCTAAAGAAAAACATATAGTACAGAGCTAAATACACTAGTCAGCAAGGTTTTGATGCATAAACAAAAAGAAGCAATACAAAAAGTTACTATAGGTTACATAGTAGCAAAACTTCAACAGCCTTGTTTAGACAGAGCTAGAGACGAAACTAGTATTTCTTTAAAAAACTTTTAAAAAATTTCTGTAATTTGGGGAATCGGCATTGACCCTATAACATAGATCAATTGTGACAACAACAAACCTGATGCGTAACACATCATTGCTAAAACAAGCAATCAACGTAACTTTTTGGTAACTTGTATTGAGTAAACAAAAATCCTCATGTGTATTGATATATCAAGTAAATCACGTGTTTAAAATAGAAGAACTTATGAAATTCAAAGACCTGTTTAAGAAAAACAAACAGGAAAACAATATCTTATTTCAAGAGCTCAAGTGAGAAAAAGAAATAAAGGATCAAAAAATTGCAATGTGGCTTGGTATGGATTCAACAGAAGTAGTAAGCATAATTAGGAAAACAATCGAAATGTTCAACTGGCTGAGATGCAAAGACACAAGAGGTGATATTTTAACAACAAACGAACAGAACCTTTTTTATTTCCCAGCCATACTACAGGAAAACAAAGCTACAGCAACAAGTAGTAAGGTGTTACATATCAAAGAAATACTTCTTTTAACAGAATGTAATACTACCAATTATGGAGTAGAAGAGATTCTGAGTATAATCAATTCAAATCAGAATTCACTAACCAATACTAAGTCCGAGTCTCAAGTCAAAATGCCAAATGACCTTAACCCAAAAAGAGGCATAGATAGATTGGAAGATAGTTCCAATGAGGCCACTCCCAAGCATATACGACATGAGAAAACTAAACGAAGTATCAAGATAGTGGAAGCAACAAACCACTCTAATCAATTTATTGAAACTACTCCAACAGTAAAAGAAAAACCACACAAGGTTGTAACATGCCTTACTTTATGGGATCTGCCTAATGAAACTAAGGCAAATCAAATTAGAAGGGCTCTAAGTTTTTATGGTAGAGCAATAGTAAAACATTTCATGACCAACGGCAAGACAAAGGCCGCGCAAGTTGAAGTTACATTTAGAAATCAAAAAAGAAGTGATGAATTGCAAAATTCGTGGGAGGTGCACTTCGAAAATGGCAAGATAATAAGAATAATGCCAGGATTCTTAGACAAAGAAACACTTGTAGAAAGAAGCAAATTCAAATTAGTTGTAAAGAACTTACCCAAAATAGCAGCAGAATCAGCACTATTAAGACAACTGAAAAATATAAAGATAAAGGCAATGTATATCTCGACAAATAGTAATGGAAACCAAAGAGGCACTGCTTCAGTGTACTTTGCTTCAAAAGAAGACTAATTAAAAGCAATGGAACAAATAGTTTATTATTTTAACACAAAACTAGAATGGGCAGACTTGGTTAATGAGGAAATCAAGAAATCATGCCAACAACCTAGAGAAAAGAGTAGTATCTTAAAGTCTCATAACGCCAGTATTAGTTATCTAACAGATAAAGAAAATATAAACCCAAAAAAGATGACTACAGACTCATTAGAAAAAAAAGAGGTTTTTGGATCTAAACGCAAACTCAACAACAACTACAAGGAACAACAGCCTCCAAGCAATCTTAATAGAAGACAAAATTCAAAAACCTAGCAAGCTGTAAAAAAAGAGAAAGGAAGAGAGAATATTCAAACAGACTTGCTGTATGAAATCTTAAAGAGGCTTGAATTACTAGAAGAGCACCAGAGTGGGGGTGATAGCCCCAATCACTCCTAAAAGGAGCTATTGGCATCTTAACAAATACAGGTACCCCGAATAACGGCCAGGTTCGGACACAAACAGTACCTACTTTTAACCCAAGACTGGTCAAACAAACAGAGATAAAGTTGGCAACACACAATATAAATGGACTAAATATACATAGACATAAACTAGGGAGAAGAAAATGGTTTTAATATGTTAGGGATTACAGAGACAAACTTGCAAGAAACTAAGGCAAGGTTTGTAGCGAAGAACAATATTAGGTTTAGAGGAATTTGGTCTTTAGCTTCGAAAACAAAAAAAAAGAGTTTTGGAGTAGGGCTTTTTATTAGAGAAAAGCTAGAAAAGCATATAGGCAAAATAGAGAAGCTAAAAGAATTTTTATTGGTAGTATATTTATATTTTAAGAATTACAATGTGATAATTTTTACGGTATATATCCCTCTAGCAGACAAGGTTGCCACAAAAAAGATAGAGACTATGATATGAGAAAGAATAGTCAAGTTTCAAGAAGATGTATTCATAGCAGTAATGGGGGATTTTAACTTTGTAGTAGATCTTACATTAGATAAGTTATCTCAAATTGATAATAACAAAAGACTGAAAATACATAATTGGCTTAAAGAACAAGAGTTTGTTGATATATACAGACTACTTAATCCACACAAAAGAAAATTATTTGGAGTAATAGCTCAGTAGCAACAAGAATAGACCAAGTATAGATTTCAAAAGAAATGATAGAGGTAGTGTATGAGGCCGATATATGTAAGATGACAACAGTTACAGGAAGCGACAATGATTTGGCCTATACTAAGGTTGCTTGGAGTATAGCAATGTCCTTGGAGAATGAGGTAGATAATCGCTTATCTAACACGAAACAAAGAGTTTGAAAACTCGACAATACAACAGAAGAGAACTGGTGTGACTACCAAAAAGACCTATAGAAGCGATTAAATAGTAAAGAGCTCAATATGCTCAAAGGATATACTTTACCAATAGAGGCGAGGGTTTTAGAACAGCTTGAATCAAATCTTGAACAATTGTAGGAAGTGATAGAAAAAGCAATTATACAGGCAAGCCAAATTAATTTGCCAAATAAAGTAATAGATTTTAGGAAAAGGCTAAAATATAAGAACAGAGAAATCAGGTTCTTCAAAGCAGCATCTTCACTAGGTAAAATAATTAGAGAGCAAAGTCGTTGGATATATCCACTCTACAGAAGAAGGCCCCTATATGGAACAAGAAGGTTAAACAAATAAATATATGAGCCAATAGTAATATTGATAAAATTGAACTAGCAGAAATATCAAACATGGTGTGAAAAAGCGACTACCTGGTGGAAAGCAATAGAAGGCAAGTTAGTGATGGATTATAAAAAAGTCAAGAAAAAAGAAATCCAGCTATATATGCAGAGAAGAGCTGAACAAATTGTAAATGAACAAAGGAAAATGTTAGCTAGCTTACTAAAATGGCTATATAACAAAGTTACTTTGGATAGAGTATATATACAAAACCACAACTCAACTAAGCTAGCGAATGATCCAGTAGAGATGTTAGAAGAAGTTCGTGCACACTTTCAGAACCAATTTGTAAACAAGAAGAATGACAGTATAGAACTAAAAAGTATATAGTTTGGAGAATACCAACCGAAAGAGCGAATTCAAGAGGCCTGGTATAACCCACTAAGCCAACCGATAATATTAGAAGAGTGGCAGTCAATTTTGAGCAAAAGCAATACGAATTCAGCACCTGGAATCTTAACAATCACATACATATTACTAAAGCAGGCAAATACTAAATTACAATTGGTATTTAAGAACTTTGCAGAATTATGTCTTCGCTCAGGCAACATCTCAAGTAAATGGAAAACGATCCAGGTTTATCCAATCCCAAAATGGCAAGATTGGGAATACAATTTAGATAAAGTTAGACCAATTGCTCTAATAGAAGTATTTAAAAAATGTATTACAAAGATTCTAACTAAAAGATTGAGTAAAATCATTAAGGAAAAAAATATTCTGCAAGGCCCTAACTTTGCTGGTTTACCAGGAAACTCGACAGAGGAACCAGTGCATATACTAAAAGCTCTTATCGAAGAGGCAGAAGAAAGCAAGCAAGAAATATGGGTCTTGTTTCAGGATATAAAAAAGGCCTTTGACTCTGTAAATCTTATTATGCTACAAAAAGCTCTCAAAAGAATCAAAGTTCCAGATCTGTGCTGTAAATTGGTTCACAATCTCTTTGTAAACAGAAAACTAAAAATAATAACAGCATATGGTCTGTCACAAGAAATCATAGCTAAAGGGGGTATTGATCAGGGTGAGGCTATTTTACCTCTCTTGTGGAGAATATTCTATGACCCATTGTTAGACCATATACAAAGAGATGCAGGGTTAGGTTATAAAGTTAGGGTGCCAAAGCATATGAAAACACTATTAGGGATCGAAGAGCTTAAAGATGCAAGGCAGGCAGTTCTCGCATACGCCGATGACACCACATGGATTGCGAGCTCGAAAACTCAACTAGAGCAAATAACTCAGATAGCAGAACAGTTCTTCAAACTAAATGGTATAGAAATTAATAGTAGCAAGTCCAAACTCGTTGTACTTAATTCAGAACTTTCTTCAACAGAGAAACAAATAGATTATGGTAGAGCATTTGTTAAAGCAGAGAAAAAACTGCATAACCTCAAATTTCTTGAAATATTCCTATATGTAAGAAAAGAGGTAGTGGAAATCAAAAAGAAATTGAAACAAATAGTAGACCTCTTTACGTATAAGTTAGAAAGGAAAAAAACTACAGCTAGCCAATTAGTTTATATAAACAATCAAGTTTTAATTCCCAAACTGGAGTATATTCTGCAAACAGTAGCATTAACGGAAAAAGAGTTAAACATAATCCACCAGCTATTTCTGAGACTGATAAAGAAGAAATTAGGAATAGCGCAAACTACACCTAATAGCATTTTAATCTATGGTGTACACGCGGATGCAGTATTAGCAAAACAGGCCATAGCACTAATCAAAAGACTAAACAGCATAGGAATAGTAGAGAAGATAACAAAGCTAAGAATTAGACAAGAAATACTCAGAAAAGGCATAACTCAAGATGTCTGGAGTTCATCAATATATAATACAACAAGTTTCAGCCATAGAGATAATATCGCATTAAGCACAGTTGAACATTGCAAAAAGATAGGTTTGAGGTTTACAACAAAAGAAAAAGGTTGGTGTATCCTAGGCTTGGGAACATCAATAGCAAGCATGTTTAATCCAGTAGACAGAAAGAGGTATAGTAAATGACAAACAGACCTAGGCCTATATTTCATTAATTAACTACTAGATATAAAAGATAGAAACTTATTAACTTGGCATCAAGTAAAAGCAATAAAAAACTGGCATTGTAGTGGAAAAGTTCCACGTTGGTACAAAGTAATAGAGAATCTAATACTTGAAAACAAAGAAGAACGTAGAGTCAAACAGCAGTTTCAAGTTCAAGAGACAAATTGGGAGGCTATGGTACCAGTCCTCCTAGGAATTAGTGCAGATAAAAAACAAAAGGATTGGGTTTTACATTGTGATGAAACAAACCAGCTCAAAATCAGCCGCGTTCAGAAAAAAGAAACAGACTCAATAGTGGTTAATCAATGGATTGAGTCAACCCAGAAGAAAAAGGGAGCTCGTTTAGAACAATGTAGTGGCTGTAAACTTAGTGAAACAGACAATGAAAACAGGTGTACGTTCAAATTAAATATAAGCCAAGTAGTAGGAAAAATAGATTATGTTGCCAAAGACGAAGAGGAATGGTGTCTCAGAATTCCACTAAAGATATATAGTGTTTTCGCTATAGAAAACGACATATCAGAAGACATATTTAAAGAATTAGATGAAATTAATGATAAAGATCTTGAATATATAAACAACCTTAATCTTTTAACCAACATTTGGCAACATTATCACATGGTTTAAAAATTAATTTCAGCCAAAAAAGACAGAACTGTATTTTCTACACCGATGGCTCATGGGTCCCAAATAGCCTAATTGAAAATGAGAAAGATAGAATAGGCGCTGGTTGGGTTCAAGTTACGGAGGATGAAAAATAGCAGTCTTCAAAGGCAAAGTTAGAATAAGCGACTAGCTATCATCAACAAGACCCGAGTTGGCTGCAATTTTGTGTGCTCTATTAACAGTAATAGGAAATGCTTGTGTACAGGTTAAGACAGATAGCTCAGCAGCAATCTCAGCCATAAGACGGGCATTAAAAGAAAAAGATTTTAGCAAGGGGCTGAAAGTGAAAAATAGAACAATACTTGACAAAA
>CAJVPY010002956.1:0-15001 GCA_910591965.1 Dentiscutata erythropus | reverse complement strand
AAAGGATATTACTGTGAATCTGTTATTAATAAATATTATTATCTCTATAAACTGTTATTATCTTGAACCATTTGCCTCCTGCTGTGAAGTAAAAAGTATACACTTCACGTCCACCCCATGTATATTTATAAAGTATATCACTGCACTGAGTGACCTTGTTACTTTGCTATAACAATACCAAGAAGGCTATAGCATTGTAACACTATCTAGTATATAAATTTGTATATTAAAATTATTTTTATATATTTATACAAACTTTTATTAAACTACACACTCTTTTTTTTTTAAACTAAAATAAAAACATATCATATTTTGATTACTATTTAATTCTTACTATAATTTTTTTTTATCAATATACCAAAAATTAATTATTTAATGTCACGGATTATTGTGAAATCCAGATCATCATGAAATTCAATTTTTTGGGGTATATTTTATTGGGCTTTTTTTTAAATACGAACTAGTATTTAGGGTTATAGTTTATAATAAAAGAGTATAAGTAGCTCTTGTTAGGGTTATGAGGGTTTTATTTTTAAATTAGGGTCCTAGATTTCACAATGATCTGGATTTCACAATGATCCGCGACATTTAATATTAACTGTAATAGTAATTAATAAGATCTTTGTGTCCAAATTTAATACTAAAAAGACACTTTAATATAATATTTATAAAGATTTTTTACAATCATTGTGCAGGGGTCTCTTTTATAATAACTTTAAAGTTAATCAAAAATTTTTCATAATAACTTAATATAATTAATTTTTAAAGTAATATTAAAGAGATATAATAGCTTAAAATATAAAGGTTTACTATTTATTATCACTGGTGATCATTACCAGTATTGCTATATCTCAAAAACCTACTAAGTAAACAGGACTAGATACTTTAAGTAAAAATGTTCAGAACTCTTAAAAATCTTATAAGAATTTAAATTAGAACCCTATATCTAACCTATATTATATTATATAAAAAAAACACCTCTTAAAAATGTACCCTAACTCTAAAAACTATACTGGTGATAATCACTAGTGGTGATATGAAGTAATTCTCTAAAATATAATCTATTTTTTAGCCATCATGTAAATTTATACTTTTCAATCTGGTTATATAAAGTATTTCAAACTATAGCTGTGTAACTTTGGTTTGAAGAATCACTACAACCAATTAAAATAAAAGTTTTATAAAAAAATTTTTCAAATTTAATTTTCTTCAAAATATTTTAGTATACAAATTTGTACACTAAACCTGATAGTTTAAAGGATAATATACTACATCGGGAGAATTAAATAAGTGCAAATCTGCAAAAATCTGTGAAAATGCAGATTTTTGCAAAATTTTTTTTATATTTTGAAATATTGCACAGTAGAACTGTATTTAATTTCTGTAGCTATAGCTGGTAAGTCTGAAGTTTTGCACAGATTTTTATTATTTAATTTTTTGAAGTTCTGCGCAGAACAGCAATAAAAAGTTTTTCCCGATGTATGTAATAGCTAATTTTTTTATATATAATATTGACAATAAAAAAAAATTATAGTTATACCTCTTTAAATGCACCCTTTTCAAAATTATAGAAAAAATTAATAGATTTGTACTTAGAGAGATATATATTTATAAAAAGCAAAATATGTATATAGAGTTCTTATAAGCTAGAACAAAAAATTTATATAATTTATGTATTTAAAAAAGTATATTTAGAAAGATCTAATTATACAAGTTTAAAATATGAAAATCAATTTGTAAAATAAAAACAAGCAAAAACAAAAAAAAATTAATAATATTTAAAATTTTATTTATAAAACTATTTTTTTGCTAATTTTACTATATGTAAAGCTCTACATTCTAATATTTAAGAAGTTTAATTTTTATTTAATAAAAATTATTTTAATTGTTTGTTACATGAGATTAATAATCTATATATCTATAATATAGATACAATATGTTCTATTCTGCAATAAATTAAAATTCTTTTATTTTAAACACCAACTTTAATATTAATAAACTTTAAAAAAATTTAGTTTATATTATAAAACTTGCATAATCTAGTATAAAATTTTTTAGATCGCAGCTCAGCTCAAGCTATTTGCATCACTAATTATAATAAAGTTTTTTTAGATTTAAAATATATTTGTTTTGACTACTGTAAAAGCGCAAAATAACGCTCACTTGCGCGCTAATTAATTGACCTGCGCATGATTAAGAGTAGATTTTCTAAATCTAATACAGTCAACCTTCCATAAATGTAGTTGTTGGGTAAAATTGCATTTATAGAAAGTTTATTTGTGAAGAAAAATCTACATATAATTACATTAGATCGATCAACTTATAAGACAGCGCGCATATGGAGTGTCGACTGTATATCATTTGGATCCCATGAGTGCTAATTCGAGGCCATATAAGTTATTGTTGAAGACACGATTTTCAAAATAACGCCCACGAGTGTTATTTCACCTTTATACGGTATGTATTAATATAAATAATTTAAAAAACAGATTTATTTTATTATGACTATTATGGAATTTTAATTGGTTAAAAAATTACAAAGAAATAATTTTCATGAGTACGCTGCCTAGATATTTAATTACAATATTCAATATTGCTATTGGCGCAATAAATTTATCGAAAATTTTTAACCTTTCTATAAAAAAAAAAAAGCAATCATATTTCCCAGCTGTAAAAAGTAGAGTCTTGTATTGAAAGCTATTAATAGTAAGCCTCGAAATTTTTTTGCTAACTCCTTAAAAGCAAGCAATTATGTTTACGTATCATTACACCTGATTCTAAACTTTGATTGATCAAAAATTATAAGGGCGAACAATTTTTAATTTTTTGTGGGAACGCTAACTAAAATTATAAAAATAAAATTTTTAATTCTAATATATTCTGAATGCGGTTATTTTTGAAGTTATAAATATTATTGACATGTTTAATAATATAGGATCTCCTTTTAAACTGTTATACAACAAAACACAATGTGACATAACGTAATAAGATAAAAAATTAATTAAACGATACCAAATATTGCGAGATTCTTGGCATACTTCCACAACATTAAACCGATACTTTTTGTGTTCATATTTACTAGTTCTAGATCCTTAATATTTCATACTATGATTGAAACAAAAACGATTAATACAGTATTTATTATACTTCGTAACACAATCTCTATTGTTCAGAGACACTTCCGTAATTTTAGTAAATATGAGTATACGTACTGTACGTATGAATTCAACTTTTTTTTTTTAATCTTTAATGAAGGCTTATTCTATTTTGAAAAAAAAAAATTATTTAACAAACTGTCATTCATAATAAGTTTGAATATTTGAAAATGATTTTCCATTTAAGGATCTGAATGATATCGATATCAATTATGCTAAATAATGTTCAACAAATTGGGATTCGAATTTGATAGCATTATGATCGCTCGGAAGTACAATGCATAATGTGTTGTGTGTTACGTAATTTACTCTAGTCATACAATGTCTCGAATGTATAATATTGACATTTGTATTACTACTAACTACATGATTTACGGGGTGAGAAATCTTCTTTATGAAGGTTATTCTTTTCCCATGCCCCTTGGTACCTTGAATTGTTTGTTGGACGCCAAAATGATCCAACACCTTGGCGAATCATACCTTGAGAATACCTTGTATAACACTGATAAACGTCATGAGTAACTATTTCAGGTGTACAATTACCTGGTTACTAACATTTGATTTCCGTAATAGTGGTTTAAAATATTGACATTTGCGTAACAAAAAAAAAAAACGTTTATTAGACTTGAGTTCTAGAACAGTAAGAATTCTTATCGTTTTGTATCTTTTAATCTTCCTACCTAGTCAATCCGATCCTTATTGTTAATCTGATACTCAAGTTTTTAGTTACTGAAAATAGGATAAACTTGATCTGATACTTGTAATTAGTGTTAGGTTTTGCGCCAGAATAAACTTTACTTTATCAACAAGTTTTAACAATTTGATAGACTATTGTGACATCATATTACATTTAAATTATATAGCGATAAATATTTAGGTTATGTATAACCGTTAACAATGTTCGGAATGCTGATTTTTAAGTTCCCGCCTTTCTAGACTCAGCCTAAACTTAATTATTTGTTATGTAATGTATAACGATATATTATTCGTGTAATTTTATATTTTATCGACCAATTTTATTTTTTCTTTGAACCTTATCGTTATGCATATTATTATTGAAGCTTAATGTTAACAAGTTATTGATCCCGTTGTTGATGATGGCTAATTATTCACTGCACTAGGCACTACAATGTGACTTTGTCTACCATCGATATGACGTAAAATTCACAATGAATAACAGAAAAATCAATACTATCAGAACATTGTAACCAATAACATAATCTATTCTTGCCGATTTGTGGGGCTATTTTGTGGGGTTGTTTACTAGTTCCGATAAAAAATTTTCGTACGATATCACTTATTAGAAAGTAACCAAATAATATGTACGAGAATGGTTAAATACTTGTATCATAAGAACAATATATTATAGCTTTAAAGAAATATTTCTTGAATTTAAAACGTGTATTTTTTACACAATTTTATTAGTTTAAAAATTGCAATAATAAGAAATTTACAGTATTAATGTAATTAATGTATAATTAATTATATATGTAATATATATACTCATATGCGTACGTACGCGTTTTATAACTGATAATATATAATCAGACGATCATTATCGTTATATATAAATATGTAATGAGAAAAGGATAGTGCCTTAAAAATTTTTTCTACCTAATTCTGCCTTTCGAATAAAAATAGACATTCATATAAATATCTTAATGTAAGCATACGTTTTTTTTTAAAAAAAACAAACGCGATTAATAATTTTATTAACGTTATTATTAACCTCTCTTTAAAAAAATTAATCTTTCAGAGAAATGGTGTCTGACATATCTTTACAAAACATTGAATGTTTTGAATGTGGAAATTTATGTAGATGGTGTTCAATATGTGAAGTTAAAGCATTAGTTCGAAATTTTCTTAGATGGACAAGTGGTAACATAATGATTGATCAAATGATTCAAAATACACAACGTCATGCAAGCAATGACGTAGGTTATCTCGAGTGGATTCCGTTTGAAAGTATTGAATTTGTAGAATATCGAGCAAGAGGCGCTTTTGGTATCGTTTATAGTGGATTATGGCTAGAAGGTCCACGGAATTGGGATGAAGAAAACGGTGACTGGTCTAGAAATGGTCCAACGAAATGTGTATTAAAAAGTGTAGAAAATTCTGATAAAATGAATCAAGAGTATTTAGACAATGTAAGTTTTCTTACAAGTCATTAAAAAAACTAAATGCTTATTTAACACTATTCTTATGCTTTTTGTATAGATTATAAGATATCATAAATGTCTTCAAGGAAAATTTGTTGTTGATTGCTTTGGAGTTACACGTGATCCAACTACCGATTGCTACATTTTCGTAATTGAGTTTTTTAAAGAAAATTTATACCAATACATTGAAAGAGTCAGGAGACATCTTCTCTGGGAAGATATTATTGGAATTCTTTGTGAAATTATTAATGGTCTTAAACGAATTCATGATAATGGACTTTATCACGGCAATCTTCACGGCGGAAACTTACTAATTGAAAATGAACTTGGAAGTGTCGGTGTAAGAATTTCTGATATCGGATTACATGGACCAGCCAACAAAACAGCTTCTGTAATTTATGGCGTTTTACCATATGTAGCTCCAGAAGTATTAATAGGTGAAGAATATTCCCAAGCTTCAGATATTTATAGCTTTGGAATAATTATGTGGACATTGTCTACATGTATGCGTCCTTTTTACCAGGATTCACATGACCTTGGCCTTGCTAAAAATATATGTAATGGATCACGTCCAGAAATTAATAATAAGACACCAGAGGCATATTTAACATTAATGAAACGATGCTGGCATCATGAACCGAGTGAACGCCCGAAAGCTGCAGAATTAGGCGATATTTTACATAATAATCCCATCCAAAATTTGTTAAATACTGCCAGTGACGATAGAGTTATATCTGAATATATTATATTCAATGATCAAATTGGCCATCCTAACGCAATTTACAATAGTCATTTATTAGATTTTCTACCTTTACATGATAATGTTTAGTATTTCGTAAAATTGGCAAAATTTTTATTTATCATTATGCATATTTTATGGCGATATCTTTTAACGACGACAAAATCCTATGTGACAAACTTTATATGTAAACTTTATGCTATAATAAATAAAACAGTTAAGCATAGATTTTTATAACCATTACTTGAATTTTTACAGAAAGGTTGATGTAATCTGTTACAAAACGTGTGTAATATTTGTCTTTATATGGTCAAAAAAAGACTTTAAAATAGTTGCTGTATTTTATTCAAATCGTAAAATGTCGGGTTGTAAAATAAACAAAAAAATTAAAGTTTAAAATTTTTAAATGTGTAAAAAAATCGTTATTTTCTTGACGAGTAATACTTTAATCTTTGAAAGGGAGTAACATTGTACAAAGATCAAAATTAGTAAGCAAATGCTTGTTATCGAAATTTTACTTATCTGTTTAGCAAAAATTTATTTCTTGAAAACGTTAAAGTCTTACAGTAACCTTAACTCTAACTTTATTTTGTTTCTAGTCATAAATCAAAACAAAAATGTATTATATGCATAGTGCTCAAAATTATAACTTTTTTCAATGATCTTATGTATACAAATATAGGTTGAATGCGATCCAATTTTTTCTACTTTTTATTTTTTTTTATTTTAATAAAACTCGAATAGATCCAGTTTTGACTTTAATGAGTTAGTCGTAATATTTTTTAGGTAGTTTTCCAAGGTACCGTATCGGTTATCTACCACACATAAAGTCTAACTAAAATTGAAGCGGGTTATTAATTTAAACTTTTAAGTTTCGTGACTACTACCGATACTACTGTACTGTAAATAAGTACCACATTTATTTTTAACCGCCAAGATATCAGATATAAAAAACGCGGGTACGTACATACGTGCTTACATTTATGGTATATCTGTATACTGGTTGAGTACAATGATTCCTTAAAAATTTACTGATATCGCTTTGCATGCTTGTTACAACCCTTAACCGAACATTATATATTTTGGAAAATAAATTTTAAATACTGAATTATTAAAATTGATATCTACAAAAAACTTTTCTTTTTTTTTAAAATAAAAAGTATACAGTACAAAAAAAAAAAATGGTTACCTGCCAAAATTGAATATGTTCATATTTGTACGTACGTATGCCATTTTCCCGAATTCGCCGTTAATTATTTCACTGATTTTTAATTTTAATCAGTGCTAACTTTAAATGGACTAGCCCAAACTCTAAATCCGGTCAACCTTAACTGTAAAGGGAATACGGAGAGTTCTGCTTAGGATTGAAAACTACATAAATTATATTTACGCTACAAATAAATAAAATTGTAATGCAATGTTACATTTAATAGTAGATTAGCTTGCACCAACATTATGAAAGTTTAGCCAGCGATGTATATACACATTTCGGAGCTATAATTTTATATTCAAAAATACAACAGGTACAATGAATTTTGACTAACGTTACTCACATGATATCAAAATTTTGGTTTCAGAAAACTTACACGAAACTACGTAAAATTACACAAAATTTTTACAACCCTAGTTATCTTTTACACTAAGCCAGTTTAGCTCTGATTAAACGAAAATAGAATGCATGAATAGAAATACGTGATGAGTAGTAATGACAGCATGCAGAAATAAAATAAGTGTATTAAATATAGAAGATGTGGTACGAGCACTCAGCAAATATAATAACAATCAATATATGAATCGCACAGAAGTCTTAATTCGTAAGTGAAGGCGTAACTTAACCTTCAACCAAGGTGAATGGGAAGGCCTTATATACATGTTAAAGTCCCGCATCCCAGGGATGGCGAATGTTTTAAAACACGATCTTAATGATCATAATTGTTTGATCTAAATCTGTTAAAAGAACTCTTCAAAACGATGTTTCATGACCCTGTTAAAAGAAATCCGCTTAAATATTACAAAAGTTGCTAAACCTGATAAACATGATCGAACAACACTTGCCAAAAATGTAATTATTGCAAAGAAGACTATGTTGATTTAGTTGACAGATTAAAAGTTCATTTATTGAAATGTAAAAAACTCCCAAGAAATGTATAAAATGTATAAGATTTATTAAATTCAAATAATTCATTCACAAAAACTTATTCAATGAGGTTTACATAGTGGTAATATTGTAAACCTTTGACTTTCAATACCAATAATGTAAAATTAATATAGAATGAAAGGTTTAATTGGCTGATAAGAAATTTCGCATTTAAAAATGTAATAACTTTGATAAAAATTAAAGTATCAATATATTAATTAATTTAATTTTTTTTTATGCAATATCTAATAAATTAAAATTATATAGCACCATCTTGTTTAAAATAATTTTTAGCGGCTGAAAATTAAAACAGCTCCTACAACCTCTTTCCTTAAAACCGATAAGTCCTTACTTCCCAAGCACAATAACAGTTACGCGACTTCGCGACCCGTGGCTAAATTAAGAAATACAACGATGGTATATTAATTTCTAAAATAGGATCTGTCAATCAGCCGGTTAAAGAATATTCCAGGGTACAATAACTGTGGCAGATTAAAATGAAATCGGATTAAAATGAAATTTTTCTATTTTTTTAGGAAAATTTAAAATTTTTTGGGGGACATTTTTTAGGGTTAGGGTTAGTGTTAGGGTTAGGGTTTAGAGTTAGTTTTATTAATAAAAGAGTATAAGTGGGTTTTATAAGCTTTAAAGATGAGCAAAAAAGGTCCCCAGTTTCATTTTAATCCGATTTCATTATGATCTGCGACAATAACTAACGCTAAGATAATCAGTGGGTAACTAATAATAAGGGAAATGATAAACAGCCCTAGCATCGCCCACAAAAAAAATATTAATTAGCAATAGCAGTAATAACAAAATTACTACGTACGCATTTCCTGTGCACAGATTATCGTTACTGTGCTTCGGAACTATAACTATGGCATAAGCTACATTTTTTTGTGGGCGATGCTAAGGCTGTTGGAAATAATAATTATAAGGTGACTATGTAAAAATTAAGGCACAACTACGTACTGTAAGTAACACCGGCCAAAAAACGCCAATTTGGCCAAGTTTTTTCCAACTAGCTCAGTGCTAGATGAAATTCAAAAAAACATTATATTTGTGCTATACATTTTTGTGACATAATACTTTTTTAGAACTGAAAGTAGAACATGGTTTGAAAGTCCGTTAACATAATCAGAAATAAACATTAGTACTTTTTAAAATTTCTTAAAATTTCATTCATTTGTAAAAAAGATATGATTGGTCACAGGGAAACGTAAGGAAATTAAAAAGCATAAGTCAAATGCGGAAAAAAAAACAAAGCAAATGGTATATTGATATTTATTATCATCATTATTTATCGTTATTCAACAATTTTCTAGAATAAACATAACCAGGTCGAGTCGGACCCTACTCGAATATCAACTCTATTTACATCATTCATTTAGTGTTTTCATTTATCATTTTACGTTTATAAATTTTTTAAAAATAACTTATAAAATCTGTCGGGGGTTTTTTTTCAAGAATAATTCACCAATTTAGTTATGTGGATATTTAACATCTTTCGTTCAATGGTAAATACTTTGCTGCAGGTTGCAAAAATGGAGTACGTACGTACTGTGTGTATGTATGTACAGTACATCTAGTACGTACGTTCATACTTGCAAACCTAAAAATGAAAGCTATGTAAATAACGTTACAAAAATTTTGATTTTTTGATATCTAGTTATCAAAAACATTTAGTTTTTGCTCGTATTACGCGCAGGGGTGAAGTTATGAATTCCGGCCTAAATTAAGCTTATTTCGGGCCGAACATCTAATACGGTACTCTAACAAATTGTTAAAGCCGGATACCCATGTAATCAAGTATGGAAATACTTTTGCAGCATTATAGTGCCATAGCATTACTGCCAAACTTTAAACCCGTGGCTTTTTTGTAACTTGGTGGTCTTAGGTGGCGGATTAAGGCTTAGAGATACAGATCAATCTGGCGGATGAAGGCTTAGAGATATAGATCAATTCCGGTGGTTAATTACTCTCATCATACGATAAACATTAGATAGAGAGTAAGCATTGTAGTAAATATTTGACACAACGATTGTAGTAAATATTTGACACAACGATTGTAGTAAATATTTGGCACAATCGTTGTTTGCTTAGCTCAAAATAGTTATGAGCAATATTTGGTGGCTATTCTAATGCGGATAGTTACAACTAGGGTGTGTGGCATGGCTAAAAAATCTTGCATGCCAGATGGCATGTCATTTGCCAAAGCCCGTGCCAGGCATGCCAGGTGGCATGCCACCTAATCACGTGATAAAATACACATTTTTGATTGGCCAGTTATATATATACGGTTTGTATCTTTCGGAATATCTCGGAACTTAGATTTAATTTTTCTTTAAATTTTAATTTTTTATATTAAAACATAATAAATGGCATGCCTATAGGCAGTGTTGTACATTTTTGGATGTCTGAGCAAATTATGTCAGACCGGATATTTTTGGACATTGTCCAATGTCTGAGCCCGAATTATGTCTGAGTTAAGGGTAAGGTGAACATAGATCATTTCTTATATAAGTAGATCAACCAAAAAAATATTACGCAAAAATTGAACACATGTTACATATAAAAGTTTTTAAAAATGTAACCGATTTTTATAAAAATTTTAGGGTAGATAGATTAGACCCTTCTAATTTTAATTATAATAATTTGAACTCCTGTATTATTTAAAAAAACATACTTGCATATATCATTAATTCTTTCTAGATTGATCGAAATTTGCCTAGGTTACACAATATAAATATTATATGATCATCACCTGATTTCAATTAAATGTTATTGTAAAAAAATTAGTAATGTGATCACTAGTAAAAATGATCGATGTTCACCCTACCTATAAGCTAATTAATTTATTTATTGATTTATTATTAAAATTTATTAATTAATTTGAAAGGCCATCATATCAGTTATCCAAAGAAGATTTATAAGACGTATGAGTTGTTAGTCAACTAAATCAATCGACTATTCAAATATTTTGAATAAGCATGATCTTGTATATATAATGTATTTGATATCAATTAATATATTGTAACTTTTATTACTTAACTACAAAAATTTATAAAATCGGCAATTTGAAGTTCTTACTTTTGTTGTTTGATAGTAAATTTTTTGTTATCTAATAGTGCTTTCTCTATTATATTATGCAAGGGCAGTGTTATTTATCACCTGATTTTTTTTTATCAGAAGCTTACTCCCCCTTCTAGTTTTTAATATATAAATTATCAGGTCTTATATATAAAATTTCAATTTTTTTGACCCCCCTCTAGAAAATCACCTGATAATTGTCAGCTCCCTAATTATTAACAAATTATTAAAACATCACCTAATAATTGTCAGCTCCCTAATTATTAACAAATTATTAAAACTTTCTAGATCAGAAATTTAAAATCTAATAACGGAATCATTGCATAAATAATTTACAACATAAAATAATAAGTATTTTTCAAATGAGTTTACATATGTATTTTTCAGCTCAGATAGCTAACGTAACTAATAAGCAATATGTTTAATAATTGATTTTGAAATAATATATAATGAAAGATTTCATTTTATGGCTCTTGTCAATTAACACTAACTTACTATGGGAGGAAAAGGAAAAAAACTAATAATACATATATATTCTTTAATCTTAGTTCTTTGTGCCAACCCAAATGATTATTGGCCAAACAACATGTAACAGATGATACTGAAATGTCAACTATTTTGCCTCGAACTTCTTTGTAGTTAAAATTAACAACTTCAACCTTAACTATGTCATCACAATCAACCACCACGGCTCAAGCAACAAAATTAAACATTTCGTTAGAGTTAAATACTTTACCAAAAAAAAGGAAAGTTGTTAACCAAGTGGCTAATATGGAAACTCTTTCTCCAACGACTACTTCTAAAAGTACGACTTCTAAAAATATAACCACTACTACTGATAATAAGTTATTAGTTAGTAGAAAGATATTACCTATGAATCTTCTATGTTTTTTTTTTTTTATATGTTTTTTTTTAATAAATGTTTTTTTTTAATATATGTTTTTTTTAATGAGAATTGCTAATTTTAACCGGGGGCAAATTCTCTGGGGTGCTGTATCTCAATAACATACTAAGTAAATGGGATCAGGTTCTCTAAGTAAAAATGTTCAAGACCTCACGAGAACTGAGATCGGGCCCTATTGGGCCCTTATAGTAGCTTTATATTATTTTATATAAAAAAAAAATAATTCTTTAATTTCTAACCCTAACTCTAAAAATAACTAAGGGGAGGAATTTGCCCCCGGTTAAGAATAGTTATTTTCTTTTTTAATATATGTTTTTTTAAATATATGTTTTAAATTTTAACCTATACCTATATATTTAATATTATTCTTATATAATTTAGTTGCAGCCTTGAGTTGTTATTCCTCACGTAACTTCTCTAAATGAAAAACTCCCAGATTATTAATTATTTTATTTATTTATATTTTTATTTTCTTATTATATTAGTTAATTGTATATTATTTTATTTAATAGAGGAGCAACTTATTACTAATACACACATGTTGATGAAGATCTTAAACATCAGGCAAAGTAATAAAGCACAACTTGAGCATATTGCTCAAAGCCAAGTAAAACTTGAATATCTTATAAACAAACAACAATTGCAGCTTGATAAGATTTTAAAAAGTTGGATGATGCTGGTGAAACGTATAATTCGGTTGAGGTTAAAAAAGGAAAAAAGCCATCAAAGAAAACAGCAGATTATTTGTTTTAAGTAAGTTTTTATTAAACAATTACACAGATTTACTTTTTATATTATAGTATTACGTTAACATTTATGTTTATTTGTTGCATATACTTTAAGAAGTAATTTGACAGCTTTCAACTGAATTATTTCATAAACATAAGCAAATAAGCGATGAAGAAGTGAAAACACAGCTCAAAGAAAAGTTGGAAAAAGACAAAGACTGTGCCGAGCAATTACAATGTTTGAATGAAAAGGGAATTTCATTCGATAAGTTGTGGAATAATAAATTTTACTCAGATGTCTGTATTGGTATTCTTTTTTCATTTTGTTTTTTTTTTTAGTTATCTTTAATTTTATTACCTTGCTGGTCATTTCCCTTACAGGCCATTTACCTGATATGTATCGATAAATCAATTAAACATTACTGCATTATGACATATCAGGTAAATAATCTATAGGAGAAATGATTGTTAAACTTACTTTCAGTAATTTGCTAAATTTTGCTTACTAACTTTGTTTATAGATACTTTCAGCAAATTGTGTCAAAAAAGAGTACTACGTTTGTTGTATTAAAGAAGGTCTTTGGGGTACCTTTGGCATTAATAAGGTTAAACCATTTACCGAACATAATACCAAAGAGCAAATAAAAATGTAAAAAGGGAACTCTAAAAATGTTTATAAAGATTTATACAATCCAAGTAATCCAAATGACCCAAATTTGGATACTTTTCTTGCATTAATCATCAAATATACTTTTATTTCTGAAGATAAATGCACTCATGCCAATGCAATTTGAACTTAGGCCGTTCTTGAACTTATTTTCAATGAAACTTGACTCTGACATTGTTGATACATGGTACCAAAAACTTTTAAAGGAATCAAATGATACAGCAGTATAATTGTTTTTTTAAAATATACTATATATATTTATTTATATATTTATTAATTTATTAATTAATTTATTTATTTATCTCTTTTTAGCTTGTTAAAACTCTTTCTGACGATTACTAAAACCAAATTTTCCCACTAATAGAAAAACAAATTTTTTGTTGGAAAGTCGTGGCCTATGTTGTGGTTTGTCTAAAGATCAACATTATTTTGCTATTCGGGACTCCTCTAAAAAGACATTTGGCATGCAAACCAAGAGCATTACTATACAAGATAACTGGCAAGAGGCGCCCTTGTATATAAAATCTTGGTAGAGTGTGAGCAAAAAGCTCAACTTCGTCGACAAAGCTTCTAGGTTGTTACTTCAAAGAAGAACACAGAGAAAACAACAAAACTTTCTTTTTTCTGAAGCTGCACTCTTTTTTTTGGTTTGGTGACTCTTTTCTTTCTTTTTCTCACCCTTTCGTTGGTCTTCCAAAATTTTTTACAAAAAGTGGGGATTTGGCTTACCCTCTTCAAAAAATCAGCATTGTTTACTTTCCAAATTCAGACAGACTCAGTAAAATGCAACCACGTGACATATCTGTTTATAATTAAGGCGCTACTCCAGGGAAGTCAGATTGGGGCTTCCAGTTAAAGAGATATCTGAAAGTGGTCATAAGTTGGAAGAACTTTTAACGTTAAGGCAAAGCTTTATATTAGAGATATACAATCGTTGCATTTGTTATATAATTTTTTCAGCCTCGCACAGGTTATAATAGTGTATTCTTGCTATGAAGAGAGGTGCAATCCCTCTCAACTTTTTATCCTTGTTCTATAAAATTTTTTATTTTTTCTTTTTTGGGTTTTTTTATTTTTATTTACTTCGCTTTTTCCCTTTTCCCTCTTTTGTTTATTTCCTCTTTTTAGTCATAGTTCGTTTTCATTTTTTATAGAATTTTTTTTTGGATAATTCCAGTCATCTGTGATCTGGTAGGATGGAGTTGCAACTTAGACCTGAGCTAGGTTTTCGCACCACAATATAGAACCGAGTAGTGCCAGACTTTTATCTTTTATTTCTATATATTTATGTTATTATAAATATTAATAAATAAGATAACACGAGGTGTGGCGACTTAGTGAAGTGGTCACCCTCACCAAACGTTATAGGAAGATCCCATGTTCAAATCCCAGGGACGGCGCTTTTGTAATATGGGAAAAGTC
>CAJVPY010002955.1:0-15004 GCA_910591965.1 Dentiscutata erythropus | reverse complement strand
GAATAGGTAGTCTTGATGGGCTAGCAGAAACCTTTCGGTGAAGTTTTATTTTCTTCAAGTGCAGGAGTAAATATTATTCTGCTTATAGCAGATCACACATAGGTAATTTGGACTTTGGTCACAAAGAGCCAAGTGAGCTAATACTTGTAATTTAGGCATCATAAAGACTTGATCTTAGAGTCTCATTTTTCGAAAAGTAATATTTCTCAGTATAATATTCCAAGCCTAATAAAGTAAAGGCAAGATTGCCGAATTTTTAAAAAAAAAAAAAATAAACCAAAATGCTATTTATTTAAAAGCTTTCTTTTTTCTTTTTTAAGACTATAGTAGCTTAGCTTAATTAGTTTATAAATAAAAAATTAAAGATATATATCATGTCAAATAGCTTTATATCATATGGGCATAATAAAAAAATACTATTTATAAAAAAAATTTAATTCTAACCCAAACTTCTATATCTTATTGTTTTATAAATGTAAACCATTAAAAGTCTGGTTTTTTTAAGTTGTATTTAGAGAGATTTAACGTAGTACAGTATATAGGTAATTATATACTTATAAATGCACTTATATAATAATTAATAAAAGCCATCCGACCAAGAAGCTATTTTAATATAAAAAATGGTAATCGCGTGCAAGCATTACTGTAATAAATAATAAAAAGTTCCAGTAGATTATAAATAGGCAGAAATTTAGCAAAGTTTTTAAACCAACTTTTTTTTTTACTTAAGCATTACACGTAATATGTAATAAAAACTTATGAATAATTTACCATGAGATACAGTAGCATTAAATGAACGGTTACGTAACAGTGACGTACAAACCCCACTAAATTAGAATTGTCTACTTTTGTGCATATTCTATAATAGAGAATGGCAAATATTCTGGTTACTAGTATGCTTATCAAATTTGGTCAAGTAAGAAAAATATATTTAAATTGGTAAGGAATCAGATCCTTGGAGTGCATATTGCTGTGAGACCACATGCAATGTTATTTTGATGAAACCAAGATCTTCTCTGTAACATCATCGATGAATTAATTTGGAATCTACTTGTAAGAAAAAGCTATATATGAACTATATAAATAGCTATCTACAAAGTCATTTGGTGGAACGAAATAATTTTAAGTAGCAGGCCTCGAAAGATTAAAGCTATTACTCGTCTTTTAATGCCATAATCTTCTATCAGTGTTTGTTGTGTCTTAAGACTCCAAACCTTGGAGCAAAGCTCACGAAATAAATATATCATATGATATCACCAGTTACAGTAACGATAAATTTTAGGATGCAATTCTCTCTACAATTAACACAGGCAATAGTTACAATAATTATAATTTCTAATGGTACAATTACGAAACCACTTTGCGTTAGTCTGTAATTTAACAGAACGAAACAAATGCGCTTGTGACTTCCGAATAAATATAAGAGGATGTGAAGAAGAAAACCTAATTCAATACGCAAGTCTAATACTTGTACCCTACTTATTAATTACGTCTTTAATATCCGCAGCATTTATTTTTAATCAAGTATTTATAAAGCGTAAATCAATATTTTATCCTTCATCAAGAAAACGATGCTTTAAATGGATAAAGCCCAAAGATGCTTTTAATACCGTCGTGTGCGTTTATCACCTGACAGAGGCCGCTTGTTTATTATTACTAATTACCGACAGCTATCCAAATTCGATCTATGCAGAAGTATGTTTTTTATAATATACATATATATTAAATACATATATATATATTAAATACGTATAAATCCTTATTAATTTCTTTATATTGGGCAGTTTTTTTGCTATCTTTCAAGGCTTATTGGTTATTCTTTAGCAGTGACTGTTCCAATTAGTTTAAGTAAGTAATATAATCAAATAACGCCGCTTAAACACGAATATTTTTGTGTTCACCAGCATCCATTCCCATTTGCAGTATATTCGACACCTGAGTCTCAATTGTATGCGATAAATTCTCGATGGAAGCCAAATGCTCGCCTTAATATTTTTGCATTCTGGTTAATTATCACACCATTTATAACGAACGTACCATTTTCATTACTCACGGGCTATTATGCTGACAAGAACGAAGTCTTAATCGCGTCACGTATGTTAATGTTAAATTCCATAGCTTGGTGTTTGTGGACTCTGCAATTTGTGGTTATTTTATTATATGCTTACTACAACTTGGTCTTTAATATGCGGGGCTATGTTGATCAAATGCGACGAAGAAACGCTGATGAACTTAGAATACAGGAACTACAAATTACCAGAAAAATCGTAAGACCATCTTTATTTAACGATATTATTTGTTTTTTATCGTATGCTAAAAGCTATTTTTTACGTTAGCTTTCGTGGATTGTAAAGTGTGGTGCGATTATATTCGCAATTCATTTTATAGAAACATTATCCTTTGGTCTCTTTTACAGATCCGTGATAATACAAAAGAAATTCTTAAACATGTTATACTTCATCCTTTGGCATTTTTTCATACCCATCTTTGCGAATGTTGTGCAGATGATATATATTTATTAGTATGTTTTATTCATTTATTATTTTTTATATCTTTTTTTTTTTTTTTTTTGAGATGCAGATTTTTCAAATCTTAGTAATAATAATCAATATTCTTAGTTACGTGAAACAACATAATTCATTTAGAAAAAATTCACGTTTCTCTTCTGGCCGAAACAGAAATCAAACTTCTGCTGAACAAACTTATGTGATACAATCTTTAGAAATGAATCAAATGACAACACAGAAGACGAATGATCATGAAAATGCTCGTACACCAAAGTCACATCGCATTGATAAAAGACGAGATTCCATTGCTGAAGCTTTCAAACACTTCATATCATCCTCAAATAATGAACCTACTTGTTTAGTATCTGTAGGTGGGACAACAATCGTATCTGGACAATTTGGACTTACAGACCAAACCGAAATTCATGAACCTGCTGATAGTATAAATTGGCAAGATACTAGAAGTGATAATTCTTTACAATATAATGGAAGTAATAGTATAATGAGAGCTTGGTTGATAGAGAAACCGTTAAGATGCGATTTAGATAATAAAAATGAAAAAAGCGATTCACGTAAAATATGTAACAATAATTTATGAATCTTAAAGCCTTAATTTTATTGCATAAATAATCTCTCTCTTTTAATTCTTTTAATTCGATTGCTAGATTTGAATTTCTTATTATCTTATTATATTTAGTCATAAATTCATATGTACCCACATGCCTTAGTATCAACATATTTCATATTTTGGTTTAAGTTTTTCATGCTTTAGGTTGTGGTTGCAACCATGTACGTAAGTAGTGCCTTTTTGCACTGAACACGCCAGCTTTGGAAATGGCTCTTTTTATGATATCACCATGTTGAAATTCCGGTATATTTTCGATTAAGCATTGAATGAATCGTAATTCATGTCTATAGACTGCGTATCCAAGCGGATTGAATCCGTTATAATCTTCAATACTTGGATCCGCACCATGTTGAAGAAGTTTCTTCAAAATGGGAATTATGAATTCCTCGTGCTTAAGTTCCATAATAAAATGTAACGAAGTCCAACCTTCATTGTCTCTCTCATTTATATTAAACTTTGTATTACCAAGAAACCAATCGACTAGACTAGGGAATTCAGCCGCGTATTGTTTATCCCTTTTCATTAACCGGCTGCAAGCTTCGAGGAATACTGTCCGACCTTCATGTTGATCCTTAATATCAAGCCGGAATTTAAGTTGCTCTAACAAGCTTAGTACTAGTATAATCTTTTTTACCGGTAATTCCTGTACAGCTATTAAAGGCAGCTGTAAAGCGAAAGTTGATGTTGGATAGAAATAAAGTTTATGACTTTTAAAGTCCGAAATGCATAGGTGGTATAAAAGTCCTTGTATATCACCATCGTAACAGTGGAACCCTGCCGAACAATTTTTAGGACAGAGTCCATAGTTGCGAAAACAAGTTGGAGTTACCACCAGCGGGAATTGAATGGAATGAAAGTGTTCATAGTTCATCATAAGTATGGTAAACGAGGAATGCCAATTATACTTATGGATTAAAATAACAGAAAATGAGTGTATTTAGTGTGAGAAATGGCTGAGAGATGTAGAGACATGTTAAGAAAATGATATATTTCGTATTTTTATATCATTTTAAAACCCATTCGCCTTCAATAAAATTTTTTTTTCATGCACAGCGCGTGCATGTCCACGTATGTTTATTTCACGACTCGCGTGGCCTTCGTGATCATTATTTTACTCCAAAAATAAATATAATGGCGTACGTCATGTGATTTGGCTTTGAATATATAGTACTACAAGCATTGATGCCAGGAGATTTTTTTCAAAAAAGGAAATATTGAATTTTTAATTGCTTGAATACAAAATGGAGGTATAGACATGACAAAGAACATTAATATTTTTTTTCTTGTCGCACAGGCTACATACATTGTATCATTAGAAAGGTGTAGCAAACGATTTTATTTTTGTTATCATGCGACTCTTGATGACATAAGGTGTATGAAAGAAAAAAGGTATGTCCCGGTAAGACATTCATACGCCAAAAGAAATTTTCTTACGATGTTTTCGGAATGAACGAATTTAGAGAATAAATATAATGTATCAATTATCAAACATAATCATTCCATTTTTTTTTTTAGTTTACACATATTATGTAATATTTTACCGCTACGCACGCGCGCACCTACCTTCAGCCCAGATTCCTAGATTGATATTATTTTTTCTGTGTCACATCTTTTTTTGAGTTCAATGGTTAATGAATTAATGAATTTCTTTCTTTCTTTTTTTTTTTTTTTTTTAGCAGTGTTTTGTATAGATACAAAGAAAACAATAATTGTTTTTCTTTTTTGTTTACAAAATTAATAATTCGCGATTTTTAAAGATTTTTATATTAATTCGCGAAGTTTTAATTTATTTATTTATTATTCTCTTTGGGCATTATTTGTTTGTGACAGGCGTGCATGCGCATTATCTTGATTAATTTTTGTATGTATAGTATATATATATATATTTTTTTCGAAGACTATTTATTGTATTACTGTATTATGGTATAGTACTGCTTATAGTACCAGGGTCTTATTCAAAACCTTGGCTTTGAAATTGAAAATAAATCAAGTTATACCCCGGGCCTTATTCAAGAAATAGACTGGTACAGCACGGGACAGCTAAAAATATCCAACTTTAGTTTTTTAAATAAATACTAAATAAAAAAAACCTCTCAAATTGCTAATTTGTAACCCAACCTGCATTTCTGTAAGAGGATTTGCTTTTTTTTATTTTTAATTAGCAGTGTTATAACAATTTAAACTTTGTTTATTTACATATAAGGATTTGGCGTCTAATCTACGTGTATAAACCAATAAAAATTAATCAAAATCAACTACAGTATATCGATACAAAATCCTAAATTTGGCACATTTAGCAAAAAGTTGTCGTTTTTTGGTGTCCTTAACCTTTTTAATAATAAAATAAAAAGGGGATATCTTTAGTTGTCTTGTAGGACGGTGAATAATACCCGGGTCTTAATCATGGGATCATTATTTTATGGGATACTATAAGCAGTGCTATACGGTACAATTTACTTGATGACTGTTTTATAAAAATCGAATTTTAATGTAAGAGGTAAATTTGCAATTCTAGAAAGCAGGTATTTTTACACCTATTATTTTTGATTTTTCAATTGGGTAAAATTCACCACTCAAATTTTTTTCAGATCACATATCCAAAGCGAAGCGAAGCGGAGATGCTAATTTCATTTTTTTGCGTTGTTATTTGCTTCATACATATTTCGGATAAATGGAATAGAAATAAGGCAAATTGACATTTTTTAAAAAAAACAAATACCCTAACTTTCACGGCTCATAACTCAATGAATTTTGAAGTTATATTGCTGATTTAATATTCAAAAAGAAAGCTTAGATCGTAAGCTTTCTTTTGACTATTAAATCGTTAAGATAGCTTCAAAATCCATCGAGATATTGGCTGTGAAAGTTAAGATATTGATTTTTTTTAAAATGTCAAATTGCCTTATTTCTATTGATGGCAACCCAAATAATTTCACATGATCTGAAAAAATTTGGGTGGTGAATTTTACCCAATTGATTTAATTTTTCGGCTGATCTGTCGGCTATTACGCTGTTTTCATTATTTTGGGACATTTGAAAAATGTGGGTTTGATGCCGACATCGATTCGGTCATCAAAAAATTTAGTTTATACGAAAATTTATGAAAAAGACAGTTCTTGTCGACCAATAATCTTGACAAGAATATAAAAAGGCTTTTATAATAAACATATTAGACGAATAAGTGCTAATATTAAAAAAATTAGAATTTGTCGACTGGTTTTACCGGTACATAAATTCTGGAACACTTGAAAAATTGCCACTGACCATATAATTTGCAACCTTTATTTAACATTATCATTTTTTTTTAAAAAAAAAAAAAGATTTAAAAAATGTTTTATAAATATTTTTCTATTGTAATATATACAATACAATAACACTAAATCACACCACTGGTGTTCAACACCACATATATTTTTTAATAATTTCGTTAGTAAAATTTAAGGTTAGGGTGCTGTTATAGGTTAAGGTAAGGGTTAGTATTAAAGATAAAATTTTAGATTAATATAAGGTTTTTAGGGGTGCTAAACATTTTTACTTAGAACACCCGGCATTAATTACTTAGCTAGCTTTTGAGGTATAGCGATTGTGGTGTTGAACACCGCTAGTGTGATTTAGTAAAACCGATTATGATAATTAAAATTAATATACCTTTGAATGAATTTGTTATATCTCCATCTATATGTTTCTGTTTTTATTCGTTTGCGGAAAAAAAAAAATCTTTAATTTACTAATATTCCTTTCTTCCAACACATTTATCCGGTCATTCGAAAAGTATCTTGATTCGCAGTATTTTAATTATTTATTAAAAATTTAAAAATCGCTATTGTATACGTAAAAATAAACACTACATTAATATTATTACTGTTGTCGTGGTGAGATACAGTATATGGAGTCTTTGCTGACTTTCCTAACGAAAATCAATCAAATCAATCGCTTGACTATATTATTCGACTGGAGTATCGTTCAGGTACTCCACCAACTCAGCGAAGTCAAATTATTATTTTTCGTTCTTTATTAGAGAATTTCCTTTTACTTATATACAAGATTATTTCCGGATATATTATTATCCGGGTTACACGCATTAGACTATCTAATAATTAGACTATTAATTAAAATTGGGATACTTGATCTCCCCACTATACATGAACTGTATTAATTGCCACATTTCATTCTGAACCCGATTTCGGAATAGTCGAATCCAAAAAAGTGGTTTATACGAGGATTTACAATATAACCGCTTACCTGATATCTGGAAGTATATAAATTTAAATGGTCTAAAAATAATTAAATCCGTAATAATAGTTTTTCCGTTTTAACAGTTCCCTCGTCATGATGCTGATAGAATAAGCATCGTAAACACAGACATAAAAAATTTATATAAAAATAAATACTGATCGATCTTGCTTGCTTCCCTTTAGTTAAACATGTATAGGCATTGATCATGAAAAAAGTCAAATGTAGTACGATAAGTGATTCATAATACTATGATCTAGTCATTAATGTTAAAATCATATATTTTGAACAAAGAAATGCCAATTTATTGAATATTTAACTAAGGTCGATCTAATAGGGATTAAACGAACAATCATCCGGGTTTCCAGATATATAACTTTTCAAAATTTAATAATTCATACTGTTTTGAAGTTCTATGTTATAAATGACTTGACATATAATATTTATATTTCAAGTGAACAGAAATTTCGTTTTTACGGTTTAAATCCATTCTTTAATTAATATATATACTTTAATTAATATATATATACACATGGTTCGTCTTAACCAACCTTTTGCGCTAACTTGCAAAGAAGATACGTGTTTTTGCGATTTTCGCATAAATATTTACAATTGCCAAAACGAAAGACTTTTTATTATCTCAATATCGACGCTCGTACCAATTTACATTCTAATTTTCATATTGGCAGTGACTAACCTTTACTATTTAATAAAAGTAAAACGACAAGATTGTTTTCTACCAAAATTACGCGAAAGAGGTTTATTGAGACCACGACCACTTCATACATTTCACGTTCTTGTCATCTTGAATGCTCTTAGTATGTAACTTTGGGCCATTCAAAGTTAATCGATTGGTTCTCATAATGTATAATTTTAAGTGATCTTTTAAATTTTTTTTTTTACTTAGAAAATATATAAAATATATATTTCTTTAAATGCCTACTCGATAATTTAAGATTTTTAGAATGTTTCAAAACTGTCTTGACTGGGTTATGGGAACCAAATGATTAAATTTATATGACCTTATTTTAAATTAGCAAATGTCTTTAAATACTAAATCATATTGCCTCTTTATAGGTCAATCAATTCACAATTCACTTCTCCTTTCGGAATCATACCCAAACATTACTTCGGCAGAACGTAAGCGAAGAAATATTTAATGAGATTTACTGTTATTTAAATGATTTTATGTTAAAAAAAAAAAAAATCTTAATCAGTTGGCCACAGTTTTCCTTATGCTTTGCTCGGTTCCTTTGCGGTGCTTTTAGCAATCAGTTTTGGTAAAGTTTTATTGCTTCAAAAGAAAAAAATTAAAAATTAAAAATTAAAATAAAAAATAACTCATTTAAACAGTATATTCAACACCATCGGTCGAAATTGAAGATAATATCGATTTAAACTTTCTTATGCCTAATAAAAAACTCCTTGATATTATTGGATTCACATTAGCAGTACAACCATTTTGGACATGGTTCCCTTTGTCAATTCTAACCGGCATCCATGCAGACTTAGGTGACACGACGTTTGCAAGTAACCTTTTTACAGCACAATATTCAGCCTGGGCAATTTGGTGTTGTTTATATCTTATTTCTTTATGCTTTATATGGAGAAGATTGAATTCAGTTATAAAATATCAAATCAAAGAATTAAAAAGTCGGTTAAGAAGTGGATTGGAGGATGCTGATAGTGAATTAGAACGTTTAGAGAGAGGAAAAAGAAATATATATTTTCCGATGTCATGTATAATATCTGGTATAATGATTCAGGGTGTGTCATTTGGTTTTATAAGCATCTATTATAGAGGAACCGCTATTTTTGAATTTAAGTTTGGTATCATATATTTCATCCTCTGGTATTGTGTTTATCCAACTATTGAATTGATTGCTGAATGTGTATTGCTGTACAAGTAAGTGATTTATTATAATCAGTCTCCTTTAAATCTAAATCTCTTCGTAGTATACTTCATTTATTATTATTATTATTTTTGAACAGTACTATTTCACTACATAAAAATTATACGTCTCAAAGCATTTTACCACCCCACCGCTCTGCCGAAAGTGATCTGACAATTAAAGATAATAATAACGACAATAATGTAACTGGTATTGATAAAAAACCTTCCTTACAGTTAAATAAACAAAAATCGGATGTTATGCCTCTTGTTTAACTAAATAATTTAGAAAAAATCGAGCTTACCTGCTCGGAAAAATAAAATAAAATAAAAACCCTGGGAGGATCCAGAATTTTTAAGTGAGTATATCGATGGCTAAAACTTCACACATATTACACTTTTTTTCAATTTTATATATAAACGAATCTTTATTTATTTTTTTAGATTAACATCACGGATTATTTTCAGTCAAATGTATTTTACCAAAAAGTATTATTTCTATTTGTAATATAATTATATATATATATATATATATATACGTACAATATATAAATATATATATGTTAATTAACAATCAACTTACTATAGAAAAGTTCTTAGGGTCTCAGATCCAAATATATACATAAGGAATATTTAAATTCAAAAAATCAATTTTAAGTTTAATGCTCTAAAAAATTTTTCATAGAATTAATGTTCATAATAGAGAACATATTTTAATAATTTAAGTTCTCGAAAATTGTGTAGTATTCTCAGAACGCCGAGAATATCAAACTTTAAACGCTGCATATAAACATTCAGGTAGACTAAATATCTCAAAAGAGAATCTCAGATGTATTGACATTGGTATTCGACATTCATTTAACGATTAGAAGAATCTTAAAGAAAATTATTTAAATTATTTTCAATAAAGTATTAGTATAATTATTTTATATATTTTTTTAAATGAGATATTTTAATTTAAAGTTTAAAAAATTTATTACCTTTTTTATATTTATACAATATACAGTTATCTTATTATATTTTTTATATTATTCTATACTATATATTTTATTATACTTAAATTTTAGATAATTATTTATATTAGCTACCATACTGTACTATATATTTCAAAAATACAGTAAGTACCTCTTTTTTGTTATAAAGGTCTTATTTTTGAATATAATTTTAAAAATTAAGAATACAATATAGAACTTTTGTACTAATAAACCTACCTTTTACTTCTAGTAAAAATTATATTTTAGATAAATATATACAATTCTAACTAATAAGATCATTAAAATTGGTTTAAGCGATTGCATTTCAAAGCTTTCTGCAATCAAGTAAATAAATATTAGCTTTGATAAATTTACCAGTGCAATTCTTTTATTGTTATTTAATCAAAATCATATGCATTACTCAGTATATATGTATTTATGTATTTATTGCATTAATCTAACGAATCATTATCAAAAGAATGTCTTTAAACTGTTTTTAATACTGTCTAATAAAACATTATTAAAACTGTATGCACGATGATGATGTTTGTACACATTTTACGTATCATTATTTAATTTAATTTAATGAAGATTCAAAGAAAACTCGTAAAATATTAGGAGGTTTGAATTAAAGTGTTTATAAATCTGCTCATGCTAAAAAATAAAAAGAATAGATTTTTCATGAAAACAATATATGCGTAATCCTATTCTAAAATGAATAAACTATCCAACCAGCCAACTAAAATATAATTTCTCGGAGTTTGTTATATTAATGCTTCATTGAAAGCAGTGATAATATGATATTGATGACTATATAGATATTCCAAAAAAAAAAAAAAAAAATTCTCAACTTTTGAAATTTATGCACTGATTTTGTGAAACACACATGAGTTTAATCATTGCGAAAAAAATGAATGGCTTGGCATATTGATATAGGATTTTATATATAAGAGGTGGCTATTGCGCGAAATTAAAGGTGTGCGTGAGGGATATATAGGATTCTTTATTTGATTCTTAAATGGTTTGCACATATGAAATTTCACATGAATTATAGAACATGTAAGCAGGGTGTCCACAGTATGCTGTAATTAATTTTGTACGTAAATACACTTGTTATTAATAGGTTTCTTCGATGCACTATAAATTATTGTATGTATTTTACATATAATCATGTATGGATACATAGAAGAAATAAATTACAGTAAATCGCACTCATAATACATTATTCGTGAAGGTTCTTAATTTCTTTATATTTAAAAGCGCTTTTTTTCTTTTTTTTCTTAATTTGAAATTTGCTTTGAACGACCTTAAAATTTTCATACAACAAAAAATAATAATAAAAAATAAAAAAAAATAAAAATGAAGACTTCTAATAATAGATTTTCGATTATTTTAGTCATTTTCTTGGCAGCTATTCTTGCTTTAGTACATACAAGCGAAGCAACTTGTGCAAACAAGGCTGTCTATGATGATTGTAATAGTAGGGGACAAACCCAACTAAATGCCTGCTATGCCAAACCTAATGACTACCCTTGTCAGTGTACTGCGATGACAGGTATTTTCTAAAAAAAAAAAAAATTATTTTAGAAAGTAAAAAAGAACAAATCGTTAATTAAAAATTATATCCTTAAGCCATTCGTAATTGCTATCGTCAATGTCCGGATGATACAGACATCACTAGCCAAGGAAATGCCTATCAGGTAAATTAAGTCTTTGCTGATCACGAATACATGAAAAAAAAAATACTAACGTCGAAAATATCGTTTAAATAATTTCAGACGTCTGTAGATCAAGTGTGTAGTTATGCAAAGTATGTATTGTAAAGCGAATTTTTATTTTTTATTTTTTAATTTTTTAATTTTTATGTTTATTCCTGCTTTTCTTTTTTACATATAGTCAACAACTGACAGCCTCATCAGCTCCCGCTCCAACTCAACCAACTATGGCCCCAGCTGGTCCAACGGCTCCAACGACTCCATCGAATCCATCGAATCCATCGAATCCTCCTGCTTCAAGTGGATCACCATCTAACCAACCTACAAAGTCTGACACACCATCTGGTACAAAATCTTCTGCTAATTCCAATAACAATGGACGACAAATTTTCTTTGCGGCTGTTCTATCAATAGTGGTTCTTATTATGGCGTTTTAATCCGATAAAATTATTGCAAAGTTGTGCATTATCACGTAGTCTTATGTTTATGTGACAAAAATCTTGGTTCAAAGTTTGTTTTTATAAAATTAATATAGACAATTTAGATAATTTAGCATTATAATTTTTAATTATATTTTAAATTTAATTTTCAGTGGTTTAAATTTATTTAACACTATAACAATGAAATAATGTTACCTATACAAAGACCCTTATAAATAAAATAAAAGCTTTTTTCTCTGACCTTTTTAAAAGAAAAAGACCACAATACTCGTAATTAAAATTATTACTCTATTCAGTCTTGGCCTGATCATGTGTGAAATTTTTAGCTAATTTAAAAGCTTGTTGAAAATATACACTTGCAATAGTAAATCCAACAATCACTAAAGGCTTAGAGTATGTAATGGACCATTCAAATCCATTCCATAATCGCTTTTGAACCTTCTCAACAGCTGATAATTCAAATTGTTTTCCTCTAATATAAGTTGCGTCAATTATTTCAAAGGGACATTCTGCTCCTAAATGCTCCGTAGCCACCTTAATTCCTGATGTAAATCCATCTTCATGAAATCCATAGTTTGTCCAAGCTCCTGTAAAGGATGTTTGCAGATGTGGAAGATTTTGAATACTTGACAAGGCTTTCTGAGAGGCAATAGTGGTTGGTGTATATTGTGGATGTTCATATGTCCAAGAATCAAATAACTTGGATGAATCAGGTTCCCAAAGCGGATTTAATGATACAAGAACAGGTCCATGTGATGATTCGTCAATTGATTGAAGAATATTCATAGAGTAAGTTCTATAATTTTTGAACGAATTTATATAATTTTTGCGATTAATTCAATATCAAAATACAAGAACATGAGAGATATGCACATACAATGAAACCTCATTTGCATCCTTTGCGGAATTAGAGAGGTAGTTCCAAGCCGAAAATGCCAAGCGACGTGTCGGCATTAACTAATATTACATTTGATAGATACGTAGTAAGTTACAAATGAATGTATTTATATTTATTATATAAGGATTACTTACTGAAAGATCCGAATGTAGAACTGCGCGATTTTTACTAAAGTGTACGTTGCCCAATATACGTATCTCCTCTTCTGTAGCTTGATCACCTAGGATCTTTAAGGCTTGATCCGCATGAGTTGCAAATATCACGTGATCAAACGTTTCCCGTCGACCTTTATCATCGATAATAGTGATAATCGGACTAGAGGTTGGATCGGAAGAATCTGATGGTTCACGAGTAATAGAAACCACTTGAGTTGAAAGCCTTATATCTTTAATGTTGGAAATGATGGATTCAACGTACTTGCGACTAAATTTATGATAATTATTTTTGATTATTTAAATTTAACAAAATCCGTATTTATGTTAATTATGATGCGTACCTTCCACCTTTCACAGTAAGCCAGTCAATTCGATTAAGTACTTGAAGTAAACAATGATTATGCATGAATTGGATTAAAGTTAAAGCAGGGAAGTCAAGTGTACATTTTTCTGGAGGAGTGGACCAAATAGCAGCGGTCATTGGCTAAATATAATAAATTTTAATTGTAAAAATAAATATAGCGATAAAAAAAATATAATATACATATATATATATATATATATATATTACCAACAAATAATTGTTTCTGAAAGAGGCGGAATAATGATAAAGGTCAAGATATTCTCCCAGACTCAATTGTTTTTCGGGATGATCATCAGGCAAATTCAATAATTCGGTAGCATGAAAATTAAATCTTAAAACGTCATATAACATTTTCCACATATCTATATTCAATAAATTTTTTGGTTGAGCAAACACCGATAATAGATTTTTTCCTGACCATTCGAATTCGCCATGATTTCTTGAAAAAGAAAAACTCATTTCAGATTTCATAAATTCAACGTTCTTATGTTTAAAAAATCTTATCAAGTTTGGATAAGTTAAATGATTGAAAACAATAAATCCAGTATCTACTGGTATTGATTTTGGATTTGCTGAACTTTTTGTCGTTGGAACAATATAGTCAACTGTATGCGTATGACCTCCAATATAATCATTTTGTTCGTAAAGAACTACATCATGAGGAGAATGCTCTGAAAGAAGCCAGGAAGAACCTAAGCCAGATATTCCGGATCCAACTATAGCTATTCTTTTGGGTTTTTGATTTTGAATCGAAGACATTATTATCTTGCAGATAGTGAAAAAAAAAAACTTTGTTTATAAATAAGATTTGACTGAACTAACTAAATTCTGAAACAAGAAAATAATGTTGATCTTATGCATTTGATTACACATGCGCTTATTAAGTATTAAAAATGGTTAGCCGGCTGGATGCAAGTTTCATGATTTAAAGCAATTTTATATACATATTTCCGGCAAATTTATGAATCATTTGCTATAAAAAAAATCAATGGGTGAAAAAAATTTGGTAAAAAACCAGAATTAATCAAGATTATTAGTGTACAATATTTATATAATATATTTTAAGTGTTGTCAAATGATCTCATGAAAAATGAAAATAACACGTGTATAAGGGTGTTCTCAAGTACAGGAGCGACCGTCGATGTTACACGACTGACTTTTCACCCGGTGTGCAACATATAAAAAAACTATTTTACAAT
>CAJVPY010002954.1:0-15004 GCA_910591965.1 Dentiscutata erythropus | reverse complement strand
AATATTCTAAGATAATAATTAATAAATAATAAATAATAAAATAATAAACTAATAATTAATTCGTTCTATAACAGTATATTATAAAGTAGTTTCAGCAATGCTAAAGCTTAATGCAGTTGCTCAAAAGCTAGGTTGGTCAGAACCATTAAGTGCTTCAAGAGCTAATTCAATAGCATTTGTATATGTTGTTTGGTTTTGATGAGGTTTTGATTTGGTTATAATTTTGGGCTTAAATAAAATTTTGGAGCTCATTTTGTTTTTACTAGAAGAAATTTATTTGTTTTTTTTTTTTAAAAAAAATTATTTTATTTTTTTTAATTAGCAATTTATAGTTCTTATGCTGCTTTGTATATGATTATATTTGATTTGTTATTTTATTGGTTTAATCACAATCATAATTGTTTTTTATATTGCAGCTTTTGTATATAATCACGATCATAATTGTTTTTTGTCTTTTGTATACAATCATAATCCTAATTGGTTTGTCTTTTAGGGGGCATCCATAATTTACGTTTAACAGGTGTTGTAAATATTACAGGCCATGAAGGTAGTACCAGATGCATATGCGCATATGCTTTGCATCTTCATGATTGGTGAAAATTTAAATATCGCATATTTGGTTAATTACGTACGTACGTACGTACAATATTTGCTTTTTTTATTAATAATATAAACTTTAAGAATTAAACATTTTTTTTTTCTTTTGCTTATCTTGCAGACGACGATTTTCTTTGGAATAGTTTATTAGTCAATTCCCAATTCTTTAGAACTCGGTTCGTCTATCCTTTTTGTTAGAGGTCTGATCCGGTCAACTGATTATTCATTGAATGTTGATAATCAGTTGTTGATTCGAAACAATAAGTAAGACAAATATTATGAGATAGAAACTTGAGAGTTTAAATACACAAGCTAACAAATGAATTTTATGCTTACAAGCTACTTTAATATAGATAAACCGAAGAGAAACTTCTGGCTAATAAGGTTTTATCTTGTTAATCTACTTTGGACTCATGATTATTAGTATTGCTAACCGATCAATATATAAAATTAAGTGATTAGATAGTATATATTCATTGAATATTTAATGAATTATTTGTAAAAAATTTTTATATTCGAATATTCAATTCAGTGAAACAATTATATATTCAAATATTTAAATATACTATTCATCAGATCAGACCTCTACTTTTTTTAATCTATATAATGAATTTTTCAAAGCAAAAAGGTTCTAACAAATATTATTTTAAGCGATCTAACAAAAACATGGAGAATGCACATATATATCATCCAGGTAATTCGAACTTTTTAAATTTTTTCTTGAGTGGCATGTTCAGGTGTTTGATTTGTGTTGCGAATTGGTTCATAAAAACTAGATGATCTGAAGTCGTATTCATTGGATCCATTGTTCTTGGTGCAGTCGTCGGTAATGAATAACTTTGTCGCTTTGTTGTCTTTTTTATTTTCTTGTGATTTTTGACTAATATTCTTGTATTATTTTCAGGTAGGTCCTTGATTACTTCTTCGTGGAACTTGACACGATTTTGTAGTTGCTACATTCTTCATGAAACCAAACATGATTTTACAGTACTACTGCTAATTTTTAAAATCTACTGTATATGATACCGATAAAACTTTTGGTGGATATAATCTACAATTGTAATTTATTTTTTCTGAATATTTACTAACTATTCTGACCTATTTTCGAACAGGTCTTTTATTACTTCGTGAAAATTACTGTTGCTACATTTTGGAATTTATACGATAAGCAGCAAGCGCTAATCATGAAAGTTAAAGATACAGATAAATTTTTTGGTTGATATAATCCAACAGAATATAATTTAATTGATAAGTAATTTTTTTTTTTGTGGAGTTTGGGCAAACTTTCTTATTTTTAAAAGTTTTTAATATTATCACCATAAAGGGTTCTTTATTTCTGGTGCTAGGTTTTTTATTGTATCATTTTTTTTTTATTATTATTATCTTTTTTTTTTGTTATAATTTCTTTATAAGTAGGTTTTTGATATCATCGTATTTTGTTAATATATGGTCTCATCGTCGTTATTGGTGTATTTTATTGTATTCTTTTTTTGTGAATTTTTATTTTTTTCAATATCATTTCAATTTTTTGATAGTATTTCTTGTTGTATAATAAATTGTCACTGTTAACCATCTATATATACTTTTCGCTCTTCATATTTGGATTAGTGAAAATTAATAATGAAGCTTCATGTTTAGGTATTTACACGAATTTTCATTTTAAGCTTATTACGGGAATTGAGATCACAGCAGATGGTATCTTTGCAATTGATTCCGCGCAGAACGTAGAAATTGGAAGAAAAACTATCACGTTACATTATTATATATGTCCATTACTTATTTTCTAAAAATTAATCATATTTATATAAACTAATAAATGTGTTAATCAATAAATTTATTCAATAAATTTATTTTATTAAATCAATAAATTTATTCATTAAATCAATCAATTAATCAATTAATTTATTCCATTAAATCAATCAATATTATGATTAAATGTACAAGAACTTTATGAGTCCATTTAAATTTTGATTTTTTTATTAAATCCATAGAATTTAAGAATACTTTTCGATTCTTAACGGTTTATTATAAAATGCAAATTGTATTATCACCCAAATACATACTCATAGAATCTTCTACATATTGATTCACCAAATAGTTAAGCAATAGACCCTTCGTAAAGTTTTAGCCAATGAAATCATGTGATTTACGGGGCTACGTTCTACGTTAATCCGAAAAAATGCTAATCCAAAAAACAACGACCAAATATATTTCAATTGAAGTATATCACACTTTCCATCAACAAGGATCAAAAAGGAAAATACCAAGATTTTAAATTAGAAAATGTAGTGTGAATATAAATGCTTCGAATGCCTTGCATTGTTAGTATAATAATTTTGAATCCGTTAAGACGAAATACTTAAAAATGCATTGAATATTTTGTTTGAATAAAATAAACTGAATTGCATTATTAGCACAACAATAATTTTGAATTTGTACATTATGTTAAGACGAAATATTTAAATAATATACTGGCTGGATTCGAATAAGTTGATTTTAGATACTAATTTTTTAAAAAAAATAATTAGATATTTTTAGTAATAACGCTTTTCTAAATTAGAACAGTAAGATTGTAATAAATTAAAGTTGTAGTGCGAAGCTTCGAATACCTTGTTTAAATAAAGAATCAAACTTTAAATATTTCTTTTGTCCAATATATATATATACTTAACTAACTTTAGGTATAATAAGTTAAAATACAGTAAGCGATTTGATCGTGCTAACCATTTTTTAAAATGATGAAATCAAATAATATCTGTTCAATTACCGATCTCACGATTTTGAGAGTGTTAAAAAATTATATAAAGTTACCTACGGCACTTTTGCTAGATTCTAAATCTTTTCTAAGGTTTTATTTTCTTCATATCCTTCATATCTTCAACATAATCATTTTCTTGTTAATTTGTCTTCTAAAACTATGTCTAACACACCTTATATAATCATTGATTCGTCTGAGTCTTCTTCTGAAGATGTTACAGTCTCTTTTCAAAATCCTCAAACCCCCGATTGTTCTAAAGAAAATGTTAAAGGGAAGCGAAAGCTTACCTATTCTTCTTCAGGGTCTTCTGATGAAGACACTAAAAATCATACCACCTCTGATTCTCCCAAACAACAAGAAGCAAAGATTTGATGGGTCTGATAATGACTTTGAAACTTCTTTCGTTGAAGAGTTTTATTCATCTATCGAACGTGTAGAATCTTTGAACCATAAGTTGTTACAGTGGACCATTCTCAATCAAGTACCATATTTAGTACTTGAAAAAAAATCATTTACAAAATTAGTTTCCACCTTTGATTCGTATTATGAGGTTCCATATTGTCGAGCATTCTATACTAGCATGAGCAAGAAATTTTATAAAGCAAAAGTAAGAGTTAAAGATATTATAAAGGCTAATCAAAATAAATCATCTCTCGTTTTAAATTCTTGGAAAACGTACACCAACCAACATTTTCTTGGTATTACGGTTAATTGGATCGATGCAGAATGGAAGGCAAAAACTCTTTTTGTTAACCTTACTTGTTTGCCTGATACCTATAGTGGAAAAGACCTTAAGAGAAAAGTTCTTAAGCTTGTTAAAGACCTGGATATAAAAGAAAAAATAATTGGGTCCACCAGCGATAATACAGTATATCACCAGGAATATATAAAATATTTTAAACAAGCTGTAAACCCTGACCTTGAAAACGTGAATTGTGTACTGTATACTATTAATCTCATAGCTGAAATGGGGCAAAAAAGATATCATTGTCAAATTTAAAAAGCTTTTCAATTAATTTATAAAATAAAAATATCTTCTTCATTCCTAGATGAAAAGAGAAAGTGCTCCATTGGTTTAGATAAACCATTTTTTTGTGCTAAGATTGATGATTGGAATTCCACTTACTTGATACTTGAAAACCTTATTTGAGCCTGAAGATTTATTAATAATATTATACAATTACATCCAAGTATAACAAAATATTATTTAGAAGATAATGACTGGATAATTATCAAAGAGTTAATACAGCTTTTAAAGCCATTTCACGATGCAACTTCGATTCTTTCGAACACTTCACAGCCTTTACATAGTTCTTTACAATTAATAATCCTAGGTCTCTCAGTGCATCTCAATAAATATCTTTTTATTAATACACATCATCAAGCTGCCCAAGAGATGAAAGAAAATTTAAGAGAGTATTGAAATCGTTTTTCGTATGTCTCTAGTATCCTAACTCTGGTTGATCCATTAACCAAATTCGAAACTTTTTATTATATCAATCGTAAAATAGCTATTATGAAATTAAAAGCCTGTTATTCATTATATGAAAGTGATAACTCTGAAATTACCAAAAGCGAAACTCTATTAGAAATATTTCGAAAACTTGTACAATTAAACAAAATCGGAGAAGCTAAGATAGAAGCTAAGGAGTTAGAAGATTATCTTTCTTTAGCTCAGCTGCCAGATATAGATCCATTGGTGTGGTGGAGAAATAATTCTTCTTACTTTTCAACTGTTGCTAGTATCACCGCAGATCACTTGTCTCTCCAAGTTGCCTGTGCTTCATGTGAGTGTTCAAAAAATGCTATTGACTTTACTAGCGCTAGGAATAGTATTGATGAAAATTTTGTTAAAGCATCATTTTGCTTAAAAAATTGGGTTAATTGAATAATTTATATTATTGCTTCCTGAATTTTGATTGGCTGCCATGAGTGTAATAGTATCACTATTTTTTTTTCTACTTTCATTATTTTTTTTATTTGTATTTCCCTTTTAGTAAAAGCTCTTCCAAAAGTGGTAATATGAATAATGTATATATATAATAAATAGAGTTGTAAAACTTGTAATATTTCAAGATGTAATTTATGATGTAATGTTCAGTAATTTTTATATGTTTACTTAGCAAAAATTTCAAATTCATGTGTTATTATGTAAGTTATAGTGTAAGTTTACAACTCTAATAATAAACAATAATTAAAAGATAGCTCGTTGAGTTCATAACTTGCAAAGTTTGATAGAAGTTGGTTCTCTAGTCGTTAGTCCCTTAATTATAAATTCGTTCGTTTTTCACAATCGATCATTGCTTGTTAGAAAAGTAAAGAGAAGAGTTGTGATTAATAATCAAAACCCTTATATATTAATTATTTGATTATCTTATAAAATCATAAATATAATTGAATATTAGAACCCACTGCAGATCAACTGAGTAGAAAAAATCTAACTGTAGTATTATTAAGACATTTAACATTAACCACAACATATTTGTGATTTTTATAATAAACAAAAAAGATGCATCAAGTTTTGTGACTGCTTCAGATGACGGTTTGGTTTATATGTGGAGAATAACTGTATCATTAATCCCTGTTATATCTTTGGGTATAGAGAATATAAAGATGCAAGCTTTAGTTATTCTACATGCAATGCTTTCTCAAGCTGACAATTGACCTGCATTAATTATGAAATGGTATGAATGTAATGTATGTACTATTGTAATATTCAAATTTTTAGTGAATGAATGTATATATACATATATAAATAAATATCAAATAATATTGAACATTAGAATACAGAAAAGTTAGCTATAGTCAAAGGTCTCAAAATCTATGTTTGGACATCAAACGAATTACCTTTAATTAATACAGATTTAGAACCTCCAAAGACATTTAAAGTTCCTTTAACTAAAGGAGTAATAGGTGATATTTCATTAGTAAAATCTTTGATACAAGAAGTCTTGAATGATTATTAGTTAGATTTAGTAGTTGTAGTTTTTAAGTCATCTCTCGATTAGTCAACATGCAGGTATTAGTAAAACATTTAAATAAAAATTTTAATATTAAAGGCGAAGTAAAGTCAATCTATTTATATTGGATATGACGATTTACAGACCAAAAATATAAACAATGATACAGTAAGACCTCCCCCTCGGGATCATAGTAAAAAAAAGCAAAATGTGTACTTAAAGAGTGTGTGCATTTATAGAGAACAAAATATATAGTGCTTTTATAAGATGGGGCTAAGCTATGTCATGCATTTAGAGAATTTTAGAGCGTGCACTTATAAAGTGTGCACTTAGAAAGGTCTTACTGTACTCAAGTCAGGGCTGAGCACTTATATAGTTTAATGGGAAAAAGGCATTAGACAAATATATACATATTATAGCTTTTTCTATATCTAATACTTCATGGCGATCGTGCGCAAATAATAAGTAATACTTACAGTAAATTTGCTATCGCGAAATGCAAATATCAAATTTTAGTTAAAGAAAAAGATGGTCTCGACCTTTTTTTTTATCACAATAATTAATTAACTTACTTGGCCAGTTTCTTTAATTAAAAATTAAGCCACGACGTGTTAATTTAGGCACTTGAGAGTACCTTAAATGTGTAAAGACATAAGTTTAGAATTAGAACTTTTTTAGTAGTGACTGTAGCGATAGTTTTCTCTTATTAACACTGGTAAAAGATTCGATATGTCGAATGGCACTATTCAAATACCATTCAATAAGCTATTCAATATGCTATTTAACTTATCACAGATATTCATATCTGCAAAATTATGTAATAAGTTGAATGGCACATTGAATGGCATTCGAAAAATGCCATTCGACACATTGAATTTTTTATTTTTACTAATGTAAATGCAAAATTTTAGTTTATCATTTCTAAAGGTCGATTTAAACGGTAGTTTTTGAGTATTTTCGCTTTCTTTTCTGATTTCATCTTTCACACGTGTTCGTTTCAGGTAAATTTTTAAATTTTCATTTGATATTTAGGCATGTGATTTTTTTTTAAAAAAGAATTTTTATTAATCAATGTAAAAGCTCTTTTAAACACAAAAAAAAAAAAAAAAAAAAAAAAATTAAAGCTCTATCTTATTGCCCCAGTCAAGATATAATCAATTAAAGATTATCATAAATACTATATTATAATTTTTTTTAATAGTGGGCAGTTTTTTGGTCTCTTCATTGGATTTATATAGTATATTATTTAAAACTATAAATGCTAAAATGAAATTGTAAAGTATAATTCAAATTCATGAAGCCAAAATGCAATACAAATTGAAGTTATGTTCTACAAACCGATAGAACGTTGAGCACGAGAGGATAATATGAAGGACATGGCAAAGTGATAATAATCAAATAATGTAGCTTGAAATGATATAGAGTTCTGTCCCTCTTTTAGTAAAATGTTAGTAAGCTATAGCGAAAAATTTTAAACATTAAAATCGAATTCTTACCCATAATGATGTTTTGAGAGATCTTTGAATAAACAAATGTTACAATTTTGCCCAAATTATAAATGATTGAGAATCATCTTGATTAGGAATGTTAATGATCTAAATTAGTTGACAATTATAAAATTTAGGGCGCTCTCGAACAACTCTCATGTGATTGGCTTATAATTGAGATTATTGCGATTTTTTAAAAGGATTTATTGAATGAAATATTCAACAATTAAATCGTTTATTACTTATTTTCAATAAATAAATAAGTCTGGTGATTAAACCCATCTGAAAAATTACGATTCGGATAACTAGATTGACCCAATATATATAATAATAGAAATTAAGTATATAGTTTTACTAATTAAATAATCTACACATAATAAAATAATCTTACTTCTTTTAAAATATTTAATAAGCTTTGTGAACTATCCAATGCTTTAAGCTTTACTTTAGATGGTGGCAGACGTGACTGCATGTTTTCCTTTTTCTCTCTATCTTTATCCAAACAACATTTTCCATCTAACCAATTTGCTAAAAATCTATCACCAATCTTTTGAATATTATCTAATCTGGAATCTACTCAATCACATCTTCATGTTTTGTGGCTTTAAGTTGAAATTCTTTAATGCAATTATCGACATCTTTATTTCTGAGGATCAAATGTTTGACACCAAGCTAGTGATGTGTTATATCTGTTGCAATTTCCATTATTCTTATATCTTGTAAAATCAAAAACTAATATATACTCATTTGTTGCAGTGTCTTGAGTTAATCCATATACTTTAAGATTGTTACCTTTTGATTGCGTGAAACCTTTAGTTTATAAATATAAATATAAATGCATGTAGTATTAAAGCGAATATGTATAAATAACAAATTAATTTTAACTTACTCTATCTAAAAAATCTAATGAATTTTGTGAACCATGTAATATTTTAAGTATCACTTTACATGGTGATATATACATTTCCTATATATCGTTCACCATCTAACCAGGTTGCTAGAAATTCATCACCCATCTTTTGAATATTATCTAATCTAATAAAAGGAATCCATTTGATTATGTCTTTGTAGTTTCTTTAATACAATTATCAACATCCTTATTACTTTCTGAGGATTACATGTTTGACACCAAGCTGGTGATGTGCTATATCGGTTACAATTTGCACATTTTTTATTACTTCAGTATCTTTTAGAACAAAACTCATCAAATATCAACATATACTCATTTTTTACTATGTCATGAGTTAAATCTACTATACTTCAATAGTATAAAATCTATATACCAGGCAAACAATTTAGAATCTATCCATTTTAATGTAATAGCCAGAAATTCTGGGAGCAAATTCATGCTTCATTTCAATGAAACTATTAAAAGTTCTTTGTTCAGCTGATATCTCTGATATGGTATCTCTATACGTCGTCGACTATAATACTTGGGCCTTGAAAATTTCTAAAAAGACCTAAGGCATAATATCCCATGAATTATCTTTGCTATGCTTTTAGACAATTCAAATATGAGATGTAAGACTTAAATGCCTTAATATTGCAAGATATTATCACCGTGAAAGTCTATGTGAATATATGGAGTTGAGTCAATAGAAATTAAGCAAATATTTTTAATGTTTTTTTTAAAACTTTAAACAAGAATAACTTAACAAAAACTTAATCAAATTTAATAAAAATTTTTTTAAATTAATTCTACAAGTTTGTAAAAATTATTTAAAAAAATTTTTCAAGTTTTTGTTAAGTTATTCTTGTTTAAAGTTAAGAAAAAATTTTATTATAAAAAATTTGCTTGATTCACCCCCATATCCTGAATTATAAATATTATCTAACTCTTCTGAATCAAGAAATAGTTTTAAAAAACTTATTAAATACCATAATATATCCATTAGTTTTCATGCTTTGAGTTAATTCATATACTTTGGGTCTACTACCAAGTTAATACACATTTTCATGACTTTTTATTTAAAAAATCAGATAGTAAATAAAACTTCTTTAAAGTCTGACAAATATACAACAATACGGGAGTTGAAGCATAAATTAACTATCGGATATGTGAGAGGTTGATTTCCAAGTTGTTAAAAGATGTTGAGAATAAGGGATCGAATTTAGGTATTTGTGAGGCACCTAGAACCCCAGGAGTCATAATTTATAGAAATGGGAGGTTTTTAGCAAAAACATAAAATTTAAAACTTTTTTTTTAAACATAATATATTGTACGAGGGTGTAAAATACATATATATATATTTTTGGTAATGGACAATACAACAATGGTAACATATAGTGGTATTTAATCTACATATTGCATTAAAAAAATACTCTAACCCTAAATTATTTATTTGTCCACTTGTATTTTTTCCAAGTATCCCAGTTAACTATTAACACTTTATTTGCAATCAATTCTTCTTGAACTTGTACCTGCTGATGATAGGTTTCTAACACATCTTCTGGTACTGCCTCTTCTTCCACCCACATAGTCTCACTACTTTCGTTACTAACCAAGAATTTACTATGTCAATAGTTGTGAACATACACCACTAGGAATTCTAAAGCAGCCTCTACAGATAAATTAGATTCATTACGCGAACATTTTTTGGTATGGCTTTTTAAAGTTCTTTTTAAAGCAAAGTACCGATTACAGTAAGAACAAATAAATTCATTGATCGATTTATTGACAGTTGGGCAATACCAATCAAAAGGAAGGTATCGTATATTCATATCTGGAGGAGTTAGTTTACCTTCCATTAATACAGATAAAAGAAAAGAGCTAAAGTGGGTTATATCGTCAGATTCATTTAACTTTGCTGCGCAAATACTATAGGGCGTTTGCTGAACTACAAGTGGTGGAGGAATAAACCGATTCAGGAGAATTTGCCTAATCCCACTATGAAAAGGCTTACAGCAACTTGGATCATCACACTTTGTAACTTGAGTAATATAACGACAAGTCATTACATGTTTTTCAATCCAAGTTACTGACTTTTCACTTGGGCTGTAATGTTCATCAGAAGGATCTAGATATTTAACAAGAACTGGGTAGCTATCTATAATTGTACTTTCCCATATTGATATTAAAATATCTGCAGCAGCTTTAAAATTACGCTTTTCTAACTCCTCATCATTTGTTCTTAGCTGTGCATCTAAATGTGATCCAAAAGTATCATGCGAAAGTATAACATCAGCTAAGTCATGACTTAAAGGCGCTATTCGCCTTTCGACTGGATTAGATGAACTCTGGTATGGTGCAAAGCATGCTACAATAATAGTATCAAGATCATATTTATCAAAATGTTCGATCATCATCTGAATTGTTTTTCTATATCTAGAATTCTCGTCGGGACCACTGTCACTTATCAGCACCACTACAGGTTTAGATTGTTCGTTCATTGTTGTAGTGTAGTTACGCAATTTCTCCTCATTCATCAAGTTATCAAAATCTTTACTGTGAGAATAAGCAGTACTTCTATCATGTTTATCGCTACAAATTCTTATAAATGTTGGACCCGAATATGTAACTGCTTCAGCTTGCCTATACTTACCCTCTTGTATATCCAATATTGCATAGACTGAAGGAATTAGTTTATGCCTTTCAGCAACAACCCAATCATGATCCGGCAGTTCTACTCGGTATTCCAGCCTCATAAAAATCGGCGCTATATGAATTGTTAATTATTATATTTTTATTTATATTTTAAATAGTAATTCTATTTTATTTTAAGTTATAACAACCTTGTTTGTTGGCCATGGCTAAACCAAGAGGTATTCACGCTTTATCATCTTGGGATATTACTAAAGTACTCTTGGGACCCAATACTGATACCATTTCTTTCACATTTCTTATCAAAGCAGCATAGAAACGAGTAACTTCATGGGCTCTTCTTGCTGAATTTTGTGACCTTAGAAGCTTCACTGGCACCGTTTTAATGTGTCGCTTTCCTTCTTTACTATTATTCCATCTTGGAATTAGCCTAAGATATGCTGCAGAGCATAACAGTTTATAGTTCATATTTGTTAATGCTTCTTGGAGCTGGTCTAAGGTCTTGACAGACTATACGATCTCTGAACACCGTCTTTCATTAGCCTGCCCATTCAGAGAAACAATTTAAACAATAGCTTTTAATAAACCTGGTTGTTGTTCTTCTAGACTTGGGTGACCAACTGTTGGCCTAATGAGCTGCGTATTGAGATCTGCCTCTTTAAACTGCCTTTCTATTCGCAGAAGCTTCTGTTTTTTCTGGGATCTATACTTCTGCTGTTGACGTTTTTGATATTCTAATTTATGTAAAGCTTTTGTTGATAACCTAATTTCATATTGAATCTTTTCTTTTTTTTCTTTATCAATATTAGTGATTATTCCTTCTTGTTCTAATAGACTAAGTTGCTTCAACTCCCTAGTTAGTTCGGTAATTGTATCTTTGAGCTTGGTTTGAGCTGGTGCTTCCCGACTTTTGCCCATTTGGTCCATAAGTGTAAAATTAATTGATGATCTTAAATTCTAAGGTGAGAACCTTTACAAGATAGATGAGTTTATTTAATCAAAACTTGCTAATTGATTTTTCTAATGTGTCATTTTTAAATACACCGGGATCAAGATATAAATTAAAGCAAATGATAAGGTTCTTGATATTTTTTCTTTATTTACAAAAAAATTTTAAAATTTATAAACAGTTCAAAGAAATTATCGATTTTTATATTATTTTTTTTTAGAGCATCACGGTCTAATATCTAATGAGTTTGCAAGTAAAAAAATACACACATTTAGTTCCTAATACACGCGCTAAAATCTAACCTAGGATGGTAGATTCATACAAACAAAAAAAGAATTATAGTATGCTATCAGAGATGGCAAATTTGTTTTTATTAGAAACATGACCAAGAAACAATTATGAAGTCTACTTGGATCTTTTTTTGGTGTCCATTGAAACAAATTGCTCTTTTAGTAAGCTAAATACGGATATAATGATACTTGTATGTATAACAAATAAGGTTATAACAGATTTTAGATTTTATTAAAAATAGGTCTATAATTTTATATCAACAATTGATTATATATAGTTTCTATCTTTTTAAGGTAAATTCGCATTTTCACTTTCTCGCCTGGTCACTACATCACTAACCAGAATTTCTTTTTTTTTCATTGGTGCAAATTGCCTTAGACATAATGATATCTGTATAACGAATAAGATTATAATGGATATTAGATTTTATTAAAAATAGGTCTGTAATTTTATATTAACAATTGATTATACTGTATATAGTTTCTTTATCTTTTAAGGTAAATTCACATTTTTACTTTTTTGCTTGGTCACTATATTTACTAACCAAGATGTTCTTTTTTTTTTTCCTTCTAACTTAATATATTGTATAAATTCATTATTACCTCTGCTTTTTATGAGATCTGTACACACTATTACAAGAAATTCGCTATACGCGCTGTTATATTTGATTCATTACGGTTAAGCTTCCAATTTAGCTTTATCCAATTAACTAAACATTTCTGGTGCTGCTTGCACGTTGGATTACAATTAGCGATGGTATTTTCCAATTATTAATAAATATTAGAATTGATAAATTTATGATAATTTAAAGATAAGTTTAGATATTTTATTATAGAAATATTATATATACATACTACTTCAATTGCCTTCCATTCCTAGTATTATCTAATAATCGGTTCATCAAATTCAATTCTAGTCTTATTTGAGTGTTCTCAAGCACCTAAGTCAGTCTGTCTGAGTAAATTTTAATTGGTAAAAAAATAGTTTAAAGAATCAATTGTATTTATTATTCCAATTAATAAAATATACGAAAATTGTTTAATACATCAGAAAGTAGTGAAAGATCGTTTAACAGATCAAGGGTATTTATTATAACAAGAAATGGAGGCCCAGACATCTTTTTTTTTCATGGCACTCATGAACATATATTGTAAAGTTAAGGCCGACTTGCCAATGCCACCAGAGCCACTATAATGACCTTGTGAAGTGGAAGAACTTGTTTTGCTTTTTTGCCCATTATTGTGAATGCTGTTCAAGCTTATAGTACTGGTTTAATCTAGATGGAAATTACTAGAAGGTATGTGTTAAATAGGAAAAGGATGTGAAAGAGAACTGCTGTCAAATTTAAATAGTTACAATCATCAAAAGTGGAAGAGAGGTATTAAAGACAGATTAAATATTCGGCCTAATAAATCTGTTTTCTGTGGTGTTCAGTGGACAACTAGAGTTGCGACCCAAACTTTTTTTCAAAATTAACGGCATTACTATCTAGTCTGGGTTGGGAATCGAATAATTTAAGTTTATAGCCAAACCCCAAATATAGAACATTAGATAATAAATACATTAAAAAAACCTTTTACTCTGTACATGGATAGCGATAGTAAAATGATCGGCTCAATGTCTTGTCTTTTTTTTTTGGTGTTGAGTGCAAAATTTGCATTTCTAATTAGAAAAGCAATTTAGAGTTGTGAAATTTGTAAAAAAACTTCGAATAAAAAAAGTAAAACTATTAAGGTGAAACTTTGTACATACACGATATTTTATGAAAATATAATCGCATGCGACAGTTAAATTTTTACTGATTTATGAATTCTAGATTGATGCATATATGCATCTGATAATACGCATATATGCATCTGGTACCATCTTTACAACCTTCACAACCCCTTATTTACAACACCCGTTAAACATAAATTATAGATGCCCCCTTATATGTAATTATAATTATAATTGTTTTATGGCTTTTTGTATAAAATCATAATCATGATAGTTGTTTTTAGATAATTGCTATGATAGTTTCTTTTAGACAATTAATTTATTAACAAATAAAGTTAAATTAGATTTTTGAAAAGCTAAATCTAGCTAAATCCATCAATTTTATTAAACTTGTAATAGGTAGAAAGATTTCTCGAATAATATAAATACAGTATAATTACTACTTGAAAAAATTCAAAAAAAATTGCTATATGTTAAAATGGAGTACTCTTCTAATCTATATTAAGAAAAACCTAATAATGTTGTCTCAATTCTTTGTAATGATTTAATCAAAAGTATTTATTCCTTAAACTATAGAGCAATTCCAGACAAATTTGCCTGGAAAATTACTATAAATTTGCTTATGATATACTTTTTTTAAAATTTAAAATATTTAAATAAAATTTTTTTTAATAATATTTGAAAATAAGGATTATATTATAGTAG
>CAJVPY010002953.1:0-15005 GCA_910591965.1 Dentiscutata erythropus | reverse complement strand
GTATATCCAGAAGTGGTGAGAGAAGTGGTAAACATAGTAAGGGGCTGTGGTAAGAGAATGGCTTTACCAAATATAGAACACCTCTGGCACAAAAAAACAAGGAAAACTAGCTAAAAAAACCCCCAATAAGCATGGAAGCAAGCGCTCTGGTAGTATGAAAATAAAGTTGGCTAGTGAGTAATGTATCACACAACTATATGGGAGTCGTGAAAGCATGACGAAACATGGCAGAAGTGCGGGTCCCAGGTTACTGGCTTGTAACAGTAATTAAATGAGGTACTCAACTCCCATCCTAAGAATCTAGACTTCTGTAATACCATACCGATAGGGAGTACTATAAAAGGACAGTAGCCTAATTTGGTGGTGTATAACGTGAATACCTGGAACTATGCAAACAGCTCTCCTAATGGCAGCAGCAGGTGGCTTGAGATATGGGTCTTCAGATAGCGGCAGCACCTGGCTTAAAATACAGATTAGGAACTAAAGTAATATCTCGAGAGACACCAAACTGGAAGCAAGAAGAGTGCCCACTCCTAGAACACCAAATTGGAAGTTATACAAGAAACGAATTAGGAGTAATGTGATAAGTGATTAGGGGTGGATTATAACTAGTTGACATTGTACAGTAGTATATATAGCAGGTATATACAAATTAGTAAAAACATTAAGGTTCTGAGTTAAATCAGGACTTAGAGTGCTTCTTGATTGAGGTACCCGAGAATGTCTGTCTCACATGTAAGATGAGCAGACGGTTGCATCTGGGCACCATATAAGGTAGCCGGATGAGGGCATTACAACTACTTAGATAAGTTAAAAATATATGTAATATCTGTAATATTTGGTTTAAATAAGTAATAAAGTTAATGACAAAATCATCGAAGTTTAAAAAAAAAAAAAAAAAAAAAATTGATAACTAAATCAATAAGTTTTTGTATTAGAGCCACTATCAGTAATTTGTTGATTTAAATTCTTAACTTATCATTTCAATTATTAGAAAATTTTTACTGAAATTTCCTATAGCAATAGTATTATAGAAGAATTATGATATACAACTGTAACAAGCTAAAATATACAATGTAAATTCAAATTATATTAACTAAAACATTTCTTTTTTTATTTAACAAGATTTGTGTCATGTATTACAAGTTGTTTCTTACAACACTCTCATAACCCATGGTTCAGCATGATACTATTTGTTATAATACAGCATTACATTTTTTGTTTTGTGATATTGTGATCAAAATTAGGTAAATTTTATATTATTTGAATCCTTTTATCAAGAAGATTCAAATAGTAGAAAAATTATTTGATTTGGATTACTAGATCATATAATATTCTAAATTCATCATAATACCCATGTTCATCATAATACCCTATTCCTCTTATGTTGTAGGTAAAAACAGAATTTAAGTGGATTTGGAATTTTATATAAAAAAACCATTTTGTTACATGTACACCCTAACTCTAACCTTAATTTAATTATAATATTTCAAATCCACTTAATTCTGTTTCACTTACAATATATATATCGATTTTGTTTTACTGTGGTTTACAAAAAAAGTGAAATTTGATAATTAAAAAAAAAATAAATAAATAAATAAATTCTAATTTTTTAATATTTTTTTAGACTTTTAGATTAGACTTTAATATATATAAGATTTATAAAATATGTAATAATAAACTCAAATCTAATAATTTATTAATATAACTATTTTAAAGTCTAATCTAAAAATTTAAAAAATGTTAAAAAATCAAAAATCAGGACTAGAATCATCGATTTCTTTCTTTTTTTTAATCTGCAAATTTCACATTTTTTTGCAAACTGCAATAAATTGATTATCAACATCTCTGGCAATAGTAATTGGTAAAAGAAATCGATAATTTCTGATTGCTGATTTCTTTAATATTACTTTTGATGATGTATATATAAATAATATATATTATATATATATAGTATAATATTAGTTGAAACAACTTTTTTTTTAATAAAAAAATGTTTATACTGAAAAATTTTATTATTCTGGAACATGATCTGGATGCACAAAGTGTCTACTTCTAAAATTTAAGAGTATATATATATAATGGCCCAAAAAATGAAAATAATTATAGATAAGAGTTCAAAGTGAAAATAACTACATATAAGGGTCAAAAGTTTAAAAAATATTACAATTAAAGAAATAAGGTTGCAAATTTTTAGTATACAAAAAATTATATAAATGTAATTGTCTTTTGATATTTAAATGTATTGAATGTAGTTTATTAATTTATGTTTATAGACTTAGGTACTTTATTATTAGGTAAATCGGGTATTAACTATCTTCCCGAAGGGCAACAGGCCTTTATTTATAATTAACTCACTATCTATTTTTACATGCAGAATACGCTGTTTTCCCAGAATTACCCTTATTACTGTAATTATTGTAATTATTGAAATTTGCCTTATTCTCGCTTTTCGCCTAATTCTAGAAATTCACCGAATTTCCCTAATTCTCGTAATTCCGGGAATTCCTGGAATTCCTGCGGTAAACCCAAATTTGAAATTCCCGGGTCATGCGGGCACGTGCCTGCGGTCAGGTCACGTTTCTGGTCTCACACCGTAACACATTTATTATGTGTTTTGTTATTTCTCAATTGACCTATAATAGGGTTAGTTTAAGAGTATGGTTTAGGTCAGTCTGTATAATTTTCGCAACAAATGTCATCATTATATGTTTATATATGTTTATTACGTGATCGTTGATTACTGAGTTAATTGTTCTTCTTGTGAAGAAATTCTACGAGCATACTTAGAGACAATGCAAATTCTCGTGATTCTATTAAAATAATCTACCTCAACTGCTAACCAACCAATCACATGAATTTGCACTGTCCTAGGGCTGTCCACTCCGATTTCACGTGCACGTTGTTATGCCTAATATTAAATTTCCGCTTTCATTTTATTTATTTTTTATTTTTTTTTGACTTTGTTGAACCGATATTTCAGAAAAATGGATTTGTTAATATATGTGTTTTAAAAGGTAACCAAAGTTTATTTATGCCTTGTTCTTCAGGATAAATCTTATATAAGAAAGGCTTAAAAAGTTAAAGTAGTGTTTATATGAAATGCTTCTGCCAATGCATTTCCACATTCACTTTCAATATTACGTATTACAACTAAGATATAAGAAGTTAAAATAGTGCTTATATAAGGTGCATTTCCACCTTCAATGTCAATATAATTAAGGCTAAGATCTAAAGATATTGCCTTTCATTCCTTAGAACTAATACTATTATGAGAAAGATTTAAAGAAGTCAGTATTCTTAAAAAGCACTTTTGCCAATGCTTTTCCTCGCTATTAATATCGCAAAATTTAAAGAAGTTAGAATAAAATATAAACACAAATTACCTTTGTTAACTGCTTTCCTACCTTTGATTACTACTGAAATCTAAAGTTGCGTTACCTACTTCATCACTAAGATTATTAAAGCAAAGATTTAACGAAGTTATAGTAGTGTTCTTGCAAAGAATTTTCGCCAGTGCTTTTCCTTCCCAAGAACCAATATTACTAGAATAAATATATATCGAAGTAAGTGTACGATTTTTGCAAATTGATTTAATCAATACTTTTTTTCTTCGGAACCAAAATGATTTTTAGATAAATTTAGGAACATTATTTCTATAAAGATTTTTAATTATTTACATATAAGGGCCAAAATTTCGAAAAAATATTACAATTAAGGGTCCAAACTTATCGCTTATAAAATTATATAATTGTATATAATTGCCTTTTGACATTCAAACGTATTACTTTTTAATCAGTATTGCATTTATTCCTTTCATGTAAAAATTATAACCACTTTTGTCGATTTTTAATGTAATTTAACTTTATCAACGAATAAAAAATGAACTCCTAAATGCATAGCAACCTTTACAAAATATTGATTTAATAGTTTAGTATAACGATTTAACCTAGTTTAATTGTTTCTTAGTTAAAAGAAAATCCGTTAAGCGAAAGTGAAGTGTAAAATGTATAAATCAATACATATGCAGTATACAGTTATAACTTTCGAAGTACCACTATCATCATGATGCAAAGTCTTTAATTGTAAAATTTTTTAAAATTTTTGGGGCCCTATATGTAATTATTTTCACTTCGGGTCCTTATTTGTAATTATTTCATTTTTGGCCCTTATATGTTAATTCCGCTTAATTTTATTCAAATATTATGAAAATAGCTAATAATAATTATAAGATAAAAATGTAATACTACTATTATTGCAATGTATAAGGGTATAGCTTGAACTAGTTTAGTAAGATTGCATCCATTAAGAATTTAACTAGTATCTTTAGCTTCCTAACTACATTAACGAATCTTGATAAAGTCATCTTTATTCCTGCAAAGAAATTTATGAAGAAATTTCAGCCGTATGTGCTTCATTAATAATTGCTTAAAATAGTTCTAGCATTCTAAACGATAACACTAATGCTGAAATCACACGAGATGGAAGAATTAATGGCAAAACTTGACGACTTAGTGACAAACCACTTTTTATTATATCGAACAAAAGATCTTTCTAGGGTTTGTTGATAAGGTTATACATTATAAATACCATAAGATATTTGAAAATAACGGATAAGAGGTAAAATATTTCTAATGTATTCGTCAATTTATCAGATTAATCTTTAAGATCTGATGGCTAAATTTTAAGCGATTCCAAGTTTAACATATCTGTGATTCACAGTTATGCATCTCATTAAACATATATAATTGACGCACACTAACGTGTGGAGATTGGATTTCTTTATACAAATCAGCCAATATGTTCAATAAAGTCTCCCATGTTGTAATCTGATAAAATACGTTGTTTTAAAGGTACCCAAAGTGCACTCATGCCTTGCCCTTCAAGATAAATCTCATTATATGAAAGATTTAAAGAAGTTAAAGTGATGTTTTTATGAAGTGCCTTAGCTAATGCATTTCCACCTTCACTTTCAATATCATTACAACTAAGATCTAAATCTGTTAAAGTAGTGTTTATATAAAGTGACTCGGCAAATGCATTTCCACTTTCACTGTCAAAATTATTAGCGCTAAGATCTAAATAAGTTAAGGTAGTGTTTATATGAAGCGCCTTAGCCAATGCCTTCCCTCCCTCATTATCTATATTATTATTGCTAAGATCTAAAAAAGCTATAGTAGTGTTTGTATGAAGTGCCTTCGCTATTGCCTTTCCTCCCTCAGAACCAATACCATTATAAGAAATATTTAAAGAATTCAGGGTGGTATTCTTACAAAGCACTTTTGCTAAAGATTTTCCTCCTTCAATGCCGATGATATTACCACTAAGATCTAATGTAGTTAAAGTAGTATTTGCATAAAGTGCTTCTGCTAAATGCTTTCCCCCTTCATTACCAATATCATTACTACTGAGATCTAAAGAAGTTAAAGTAGTATTTGTACAAAACACTTTTGCAAATATCATTCCACCTTCATCACCAATATTATTACTGCAAAGATTTAAGGAAGTTAGTGTAGTGCTCTTGCTAAAGAATTCTGCTAATGTTTTTCCTTCACAAGAACCAATATCATTAAAAGTAATATATAAAGATGTAAGTGTACTATTTTTACTAATAGATTCAATTAATATTTTTGCTTCTTCGGAATGAAAATTATTTCTAAATAAATTTAGAAAAGTAATATTATTTCTACAAAGATTTTTTAGTACTTCATTATATATAATTCCCGCAATTCCTAAATATTTTAACTTCTTACTTGTTCGTAAAAACATTGCAATTAATGAATTTTGAACAGCAATTATACAATTATCATATTCACTAACCCCAATGTTCCATAAATTACTATAATAAAGCCAATTTTTTACGCCTTTACCCAAATAATCCAAAGAGCAATTCGGATAATCCAAATTACCAATGGATGTAATATAACTTGTATATTCAAATAAAGGTTTTGGATAATTTGGAAGGTTAATTTTAAAGGGGATTAAAAATACTTGCTCTTCTGCATTTAATAATAAAAGGCATGTTCGTACAAATTCTTTATTTTCAAGATGAAAAGTTGGCTCACTCCATAATATTGGTACAATAATTTTACACCATTGACGGTTTACAAGAAGGCATGAGAATAAGCTTTCATAATCGGCCCGTAAATTATCAAATATTTTGAAAAAGCATTCGTTTGGTATTTCTATCATTTTAAAATAAAGGTATGTACATCGCATCGTACGAATACAGTACGTATATAATGATTATGAATTTTGTGAAACATTGTAAACCTGTACGTACGTACGTACAAGTACGTAATTAGCATGCAACAGGAGGAAATGTCGATGTTACACGACTGATCCTTATTCCGGTGTACAACATATAAAAAATTTTTTTTACTTTACCAGATCTAGGGGTTCGATCCGGGTAGAAATTGTTGCATAATAAATTACCCGGATAACACAGGTAATTTAATAATACCTAGGTAGGGATTTCTCAACGGTTCCAACCTCTAACCAGATTATTCCGCCAGCACATGTTATGATTACAATCTCACACCATTTTTATTATAATAAAATGGTGTGGAATTATAATCATAACATGTACTGGCAGAATGATCTGGCATTGTAAAATAATTTTTTATGCTGCACACCGGGTGAAGAATCAGTCATGTAACATCGACTTTCCTCCTGTTAGTACTGTAACAAGTGCAAAATTGTTCAGCCAATGAAAATAAATCGTAATATTTTAACGAATTAATTTTATGATCTTACCTTTTTGGTGTAATTGATTATCTAACTAAATTAGTATCGTGATTTTAAAGCCCTCGAAGAAGGCAGTATGCTTGACATGAGGCTAACACGATAGCGTGGTGCCTCTGATATCATAAAGTAGGTTCCAGAATGTGTTCTCTTTCATATTAATCCAAACGTATAAAAGTGAAGAATTTATTCTAATAAACAGATTTCCATCATAAAGTACATATAATGATTTTCGCTCATTAAGTTAACGCCATCATTAAGTTGCCCTTATAGAATTACCATGTCCTATAGAATTCTTGTATCATTCAATCCACATAACTTTTAATAGCGGTTGGAGCTACACTGCGCATTCATTATGCGTCGCTCTCCCAACCAACCGTTACAATATCAAAACCTCTCGCTGTGTAAAGATACTTAGGGCATATTACATAATACGCACACCTAATACTATTGTAAAAATGTAAGATTTGCATTTTATTCAATGAAAAAAATTATAGGTGATCCATTAATGCAAATGATAAAAAACGAACTTAAGTCCTAAGAAATTCTCCGACTAATCGACAAAATTCTAGCAAGATAACCTAAATGAGACTTTAAACTTAGCAAAACGCGATATCCTTGTATGTAACTGAATAAAAATTAATAATCAGCGCGGTCTTCAGCTTAGCCAATGAAAGCCTCGATCGGTAATAACGTACCATAATCAGGAAAGTCTAAAAGTTTTTTTTTAAAAGGAAAGATACTAATAGCTTTTTAAATACAACATTTAAATTAATAAAATTTTAATACTTACTCACTAATTAATAAAATAAAATAAATTTAATCAATAAATATTTATAAATTTGAATAGTTTATTTAAATAGTTAAATTAATAATTATCTGCATACTTACTCACTAAATAAATATAAATAAAATAAATTTAAATATTATGATAATAAGCCTAGAGAGTTGCTATTTTCACTCCCCACTTTTGCTAATCACATCTTCATATTAAAAAGTCACGGAAGAGGTATTTTATTAAGTTAATACTTATTTCGATCTTACTAAAAGTTGTTCATCAGACCTTTCCGGTTCTAATGGTAGTAAAATCATTAAATTGGACCAGTAGTTCCTAAGATATATATACCCGAATATTTTATGACCTTAAAAAAAACCCATTGGTCCGATTTTAATGATTTTACAACCATTAGAACCGGAAAGGCCTGTGAACAACTTTTATTAAGATCAAACCAAGGATTTACTTAATAAAAATACCTCTTCCAGGGTACTTTACTAATTCCACCTCAAATTTTAACAAAGCTCCGGAAGAGGCATTTTTATTAAGTAAATCCTTATTTTGGTCTTAATTAAAGTTGTTCAACAGGCCTTTCTGGTTCTAATGGTAGTAAAATCATTAAATTGGACCAATAGTTCCTAAGTTATATATATCCGAAGTTAGTTAACATTTATTTACTTTTGAAAAAAAACCATTGATCCGATTTTAATAATTTCACTACCATTGGAACCAGAAAGGCCTGATGAACAACTTTAATTATGATCAAACAAAGAATTACTTAATAAAAATACCTCATCCGGAGCACTTTTTAATTTAGGGATGGGGTTAGCAAAAGTGGGGGTGAAATAGCAATTCTCAAAACCTAAATACAGTAAATAGCTTATTAAATACAGTCAATTCTGTTTATAATGAACCCCGAGAAACTATATGAAAAAAATTTTAAAAAGTTCCTTATAGAAGATTTACTAGATCTTTAGCTAAAATTTTATAATAATTTTGCTAAAAAGGTTTTTTTTATAGAGTGAGTCCATTATAAAAAGGTTCGTTATATCGAGATTTAATTGTATTTAAATTAATAAAAATTTTAGAGAATTCTAATAATGCCCATAGGGTATGGTACCCGGTATGTGAAGAAATAGATTATATATTAGGTTAGAATAGGTTAGAATAGATTATATGGTTATCTTAATAAATTTTGATTTTTTTCTTATACCGGGCACTATAACCACCGGGTACAAATAGAAATTCTCACGATTTTAATACTTACACTCTAAATCAATATAAATAAAAATAAATTTAAACAATAAATGCTTACAAATTTAAATAATTATTTAAATTAATAAATATCGAATACTTACTCACTAAATTAATATAAATAAATGAAATAAATTTAAAGAAAAAATATTTACAAATTTGAAAAATTACTTTAAATATTTAAATTAATAAATATTTATACTTACTCACTAAATACATATATATATATAAACAAATTTAAATATTTGTAAACTTAAACAGCTTGTTTTAAATATTTAAATTAATAAATATTTGAATACTTACTCTCTGAATTGATATAAATGTTTATAAATTTAAATAACTTACTCTAAATATTTAAATAAATAACATTCTTTACACTTACCTACTAAATTAATATAAATAAAATTAAATAGTAATATTATAAATTTTATAAATGAATATCTATCTAGATATATATATTACTAAATATTCTTTATGCTTACATGCTGCGTAAATTAATATGAATAAAATGTGATTTGGTACATATATTTTAAATACTTGATTAACAAACGTTCTTTATACTCACTAACTGTAGTAAATTAGGTAAATAAAATAGTAAATATTCACGAACTTAAACAACTTAGATTAATAAATGTACAATCTAAATAATAAATATTCATAAACTTGAATAGCTGAATTAAAATCAGTTCTACCACAAAATCTCGAAATCTATTTTCCCGAAAGAACATAATACTGACTAAATTGGCCAGCATTATAACCAGTGTTGGAAATCTGTTTTGAGATTTATGTTCTCATGAGAACATATTTATTTGGCTTAGTGTTCTCGAAATTTTATTTATGTTAATCGCTAAAATTATTGATATCCCTATTTTCGGAAATTATCGGACATTAGTTCTAGTTTTTATCCCAACCCTTCTCGTATGTTCATTCATTTTCCTTTCGGGTAAATTCGGAATTTCTATTTCCATCTGGAATTTTGCTGTTATACTTAGAGAACATGCCTTTTCAGCATCATGTTCTCAAATTTTTTTTAATAGAGAACATATATACAATATCAAATGTTCTCAAATCTAAAAGGATGTTCTCATGAGAACATGAGAACATATGATTTCCAACACTGATTATAACCAGTGTTTCGGGCGGAACCCGATTTTGCGGATCATTTGCAGATCAAATTGGGCGAAACTAGTTTCGGAGTGTTTCGGACTTATAGGGCGAAACTAAAATTCCTCTGCGAAACGTTTCGGACTTTGGGGAGGTTTAGGCCGAAACACTGATTTTAAATAATGCCGGCTAACTTTGTCCTTTCGGGAATCTGTCTTTCGGGATTTTGTGGTAAAACCATTAAAATCCATAGTTTAACAACTGTTCTTTATACTTACGGACTAAGTTAATGCCAATAAAATGATTTGAGTCACATTGCTGTGTTTGGAGTTTTGTAATTAATACGTATAATTTATTATACTTACTCTCTAAAAAATTAAATAGTTTTGAGAATTTTATTTTTATTGAAATGCAAAATTTAAATATATTAACAAAGAATTAACAACAGCTAACGGCTTACTTTTCAATCCAAAATAGATATTTTTCCAAACTTTTTTCTACACCAATTCCATAAAAATAACAGATGGCAGTTTTAAAAATTCCCATAGGATTATCAGCCTCAGCTGATTTCAGAAAATACATAAATGCTTTATCCTTATCTATTTCAACCCCAATTCCTAAATAATAACAATGGCCAACTTGATACATTCCGTTAGAATTACTCATTTCTTCGGATTTTAGATAATAATTGAATGCCTCGTTTTCATCCTTTTAAACACCAATTCCATATTCATAACAATAACCAAGCTTATATATTTTGTCTGAATCATTCATATTTGCTGAAATTTGACAATTAATTAAATTAAGTTGATTAAAATCATCGATCATCTGAGCAAAATCTTCTACTACTCGTTCTTTTGTTAAATTTCCACTTTCCATTTTGATTTATGAAAAATAAGAATTACGTATAAAGAAAGAATTTTAACGCATCATACGTATACTCATAGTAGTTATACAATATAAGTAACTAGTTAGCAATATAGCCTAAATTGTAAAATTAACATACGTACGTACGTACATACGGGCTTTACCGTCTAGCACTGCATGCCCGATGTGACACGATTTTTACATAGTGAAAAATTAAAAAACACGTGTGAAACACAATTGTTTACATCACATGGCATACATAAATACTATTTTACAAATTGATCTACATTATCCGGCAAACTCTTATGATCATGAAAAAATTTCTTTTTGTTATTTTTCTCATGTGTTACTATGTAATTATGTTTTTCCAATATTCAAAAAAAAACAAACTCAGCGAGTGACACCCTACCAATCATGATCATAAATTGCCGGATAACACCATTATTGGGCAAATTTGGGAATAACGGCAATTTGGCTCAACCGGACAAATGATTGGCTGACAAGTGCCGCTTCGCGGCACTTGTCAGCCAATATCATTTGTCCGGTTGAGCCAAATTGCCGTTATTCACAAATTTGCCCAATAATGGTGCTATCCGATAATTTATGATCATGATTGGTAGGGAGTCACTCGCTGAGTTTTTTTTTTTTTGAAGGTTGGAAAAACATAATTACATCGTAACACATGAAAAAAAATAACAGAAAGAAAGTTTTTCATGATCATAAGAGTTTGTCGGATAACATAAATTATTGGCTAAGCCGCTAAGCCATTAAAAATATAATGGCTTAGCCTAGCCGTAAAAATTTAATCGACTTGGATCACTAGGTGCAGACATAATGCTATAGCTTGTGTAATTATATGAGTTATTGCATCTTTGACCGTAACTCATTATCTTTAGTCTGACCAAAGTTTGATTAGATTAGTCGTGAATAAAACCGGTAAAAACGAATATAAACTGCATATTAATATACAGTATCACAATGTTATAAAATAATGTCTAATTGAAAACCATATTGTTTTTTTATAATAGTATATATGATTCTCGATTTATCTATTGGATATTGTGTTTTACAAAAATATGTGGCCCCATGATTTTTGGAGGTATGATGAATGATGGCAGATAGTTACTGAGATTCTAAATATAAAATCTAAATTTAAGAATGTATATAAAATTATACTATCATGATTTAAGTTACGTGATTAGTCATTATTATTACAGTATAACATACGTTATTTTTCAATACAATAATGATAAATATTCTTTTTTTTATCGATTGATATATATTTATTAACTTTATTCAACATATAATTCTAATGGCTGATGCCCGAGAAACAAAACTCACATATTTTCGTACTATGGAATTGATTTATAATAACAAAAAATGTTACGTATTTATCTCCAAGGATTAATTGCAGTTCCTCGTCTTCTTTCTACATGCAAGTAAGCTCAATATAAAAAACTCTTGATAAAGAAAGGCTATTTAAACTTTGATATAAGAAAAATAAAGCCAAACCCATTCTATAATGAATTCAAACGATATAGGAAGGCTGCTAAAAATTCTAGATATAAGAAAATTTTGTAAAATTTTTACTATAGGTCCCACCACCTTTCTTATATTGAGATTTACTTGTATTTGCAAACCTTTACTAATTTATAGAAGGTTTGCAATTTGTAATGTTAAATAATTATTATGCCGTAAATAAACTATATGACATTTCAAATTATTACTGTATGTACTGTAAAAACCATTGGTAAATATGGTAGTATTGAAATAAAATTTTATTAAATTTAATAACGGCATATAAACTTGTCATCGGACTTTCAATAATATTTTGTGTATAGTTAGCCATCTATGGGAAACCTATTATTATGATTTTCCATAGACGGCTAACTTACAAGGTTTTCCCTTGGCGGCACTTATATAATGTACAAAACAGAAATTACAGGATAAAATCACAAGGAAGGGTTATCCAATCAGATGCAGGAAAATGGCACACTTATCATTAAACCATACTCTTCGTTGTACTCCTGCTCCTGTTATTTTTAACTTATGGTTTAACGTACAAGAAATAAAACGGGTTCTTAGCTCTAATATGTAAAGAAATTACGCCCAGTATAGCTAAATATGGTAAATGACATCCATAAAATGATTGATATATAAATTGAGACTGTTGCCCCATTTTTTTTTGCGTGAATTGAAAACGAAAACTAAGTCAATAAAAATGGAAGGTCCACACAAAAAAAACGAGATATTATAGTAATGATTCTTTGATCATATCAAATATTCGCTTTTTTTTTTTTTATTGCATCATACGAACAAGCTAACACATGCGTCGATGCACAAAAAAAGAGAAATCCACGTACGTACACGTACCCATGAAATAAACTAGTTAAACTAGTTATTTTATGAAAATTTGTGGACTAGGGATGGGTTTGGTTACGACCATAGCCGACTATAGTCGATATTTAGCCGACCGATGTCAAATTTTTAATGTCTGGCAAATAAAATGATAATTAATACTTAGTTCGGCATGAGACCATATCGGCGGATAAATAAAACCCATGATTCATAATTCGCAGATCATTTGGCCAGATCTAGAATAAAAGAATCTTAATTCTGGTCAAATGATCTGCAATCTGATCAGGTCCATAAATATATATATATATATTTTGATATGTCCAGCCCCCTATAATTATTCTAGGATATTTAATAATAAAATAAATATTAAATAATTTATCGGCTATGACCAGTTATTTAGCCATACGTACGTACGGCTGAGAGTGGCTTAACCGACTATGAGCAACTAGCCGATAATAACCGTCCGAGCCCATCCCTATTGTGGACACGGAGTATTCCATAGATATCCATTAAATAACAAGAATCATAAAGGTGTAAAAAAAAGATACTACTAGTGATGGTCAATTATTAAATTGCAAATTTAATCGTTAATCGAAATCTCAATTATAATGGAAATTTGGAACTTATTCTTTGTTTATCGATGGAGGTATATAAAGCATGTTCATTCACCCATATAACTTCTTAGCCATTGATTTCATCTGCGGTTATCGTAATAATAATTTGTTTGCGTATATTTATTTGCAATAATTTAGCACATGAAAAGAATGTTTATTATTCTAAGCATTCCGTGAATATTTCATTTTGTTCATGAAAGTTTGGTGCGTGAACACATTAAGCTACTTGAAGCATTCAAAACAAGATATTTAAATCCGTGAACAAGTCATAAACATTTAATTTTATTAATGATAATTTGTGATCGAGTATAAAGAAATTTTATTAATCGAAGTATTTAAATATGTAATTTAAGCTCATAAATATCTGCTATTTGATTTTTATCTTAATCGCGTTGATTTGTATGTGAGTTTAAAGAACATTTGTTCAAATATTACCGTTATTAGCTTCACAAATAAAAATCCAACATTTGAGAGATTATTAAAAAAATTAACTGGAATTAACACATAGTACAACAAGAGCGTCAGTGGCACTTGTATTATATAAGTTTAAAGTAGACAACAAATTTTGATAACTTTATATAAATGTGAAATACAATATACGTATAAAATATACTCTTACAAATGTCTTAAAATATACTCTTACAAAATAAATCAAATACCAAAACACATTTCTTGAGTACCAAAATCGAATTCATTTGTGGATTGTTGGTCAATATAACCAATAGACCTGCCAGAATAAATCGCACTGTTATTCAAACTATTAAAGCTGTCATTATTTTCAATCACCATTTTTTCATCATATCCTTGAAATTCAACCAAAATTTCTGCACTATCTTTCCATTTTAAAATAGGTCATGAATTTCTATAGCTGATGGTCGTTTTTTTGGATCTTCATTCCAACACCTTTTTGAAAGATTTGCATAGTATGATGTCGTGCCTTTAATAATAGTTGGTCTCTGACCATTGTTTATTGCAAACATTAATTTTAAATGATCTTTATATTCATAAAATGCAACATTTCCTGAAGAAATCTCCCACATAATCATTCCAAAAGAATAAATATCTGATGCTTTGGTGAATGGTTTTCTTTGCAAAATTTCTGGTGCTATGTATGGTAAAGCACCATAAATTCTTTCTGACTCTTTGTCTAATGTTTTATTAATCGATGTTGCAAATCCCAAATCTCCGATATATGCATTATGTAAATTATCTTGAAGTATATTACCACTGTGTAAATCACAATGAATAATATTATTCGAATGAATTAATTGAATATCTGATGTAATATA
>CAJVPY010002952.1:0-15006 GCA_910591965.1 Dentiscutata erythropus | reverse complement strand
AAATTCAACAAACTTTTTTTATTTGAATTCTACAGATTCTTAGAATTCGAATAAAAAAAAGATCATCGAATTTGGCTTGGTGAGTGTCGAGATATCTTCGCTCAAAAAATAAAAGAGTTTTGATTGACGTTTTAAGACTTTGAGCGAAGATATTTCAGCAACCACCAGGCGAAATTCGATGAACTTTTTTTTATTTGAATTCTATGAATGCATAGAATTCGAATAAAAAAGTTTGTCGAATTTAACTTGGTAGTTGTCGAGTTATCTTTGCTCAAAGTTCAAAAAAACTTTAATTTGTATGGGGGTATAGCTAGCAAATTTGGGGGTACGAATGGCAATTCCTATAAAATTCCAGGCATAATATCCAGTCCCACTGCCTAGTACTATTTATTACTGATTATGACGTCACTGACTGTCCAAAACATTAATAAAATGATTCTATGAGCATTTTTATATTAGGATTTTGAAAAAAACCGTCGGCATTGGAAAATATGATATCAGATGTTGTTATAACTAGTGATGCAGGAGAATTAATTCTATATATTATATATAGAAATAATTCTAAAATCAATCTGCAATTCTACAATGATGTAGAATAGAGAATGCAGTAGAATTGAAAATGCAGTAGAATGCAGTAGAATCGAGAATGCAGTAGAATCTAATCAATTAATTTTAGTAATTCTACAATTCTACACAATGCAGTAGAATTGATAATTGATAATTATATAATGCAGTAGGATCGAGAATTGATAATTCTACAATGCAGTAGAATTGAGAATTGAGAATTCTACAATTCTATACTTGTAGAATTAACGATCATATAATATATGCCAAAATTTATGTTTTTGATGTCTGTAATTCAAATTTAAAATTTTCAATTTATTTAAACTTTTTAATTAACTTACTAGATTATTAGCATAATAGCGGGCATGAGCGTTATTTCGAATTTTGGCCCGAATTAAGCTTAATTCGGGCCAAAATTCGAAATAACGCTCATGCCCGCTATTTCGGTACAGTATTTCTATTTGTGGTCTATGAGACATTTAAGTTTCATATAAGCCGGCTTTCCATGAGTAATTAAGTTTGAAGTCACAATTATTTGTTTTGCAGTCCAAAACCTGCAATCTTCGATGAATTAAGATATCCTCTGAATAATAAGTTACTGTACGGTATAGTAAATTAATAAAGTCTAGCAAAGTTTTAATAATTAAAAGCTCTAATAAAGATTTAAAGAAATGAAGCTAAAAACGAAATTTAATATTTATATGAACCCATCCAATAAATTTCAGTAATTAACCAATTGGATTTAAATACCACTATGCTGCTCCAGGCCACTACATATAGTGCAATCAAGGTTTTGCTCCAGATCACTCCATATGGAGTAACCCAGGTTTTACTCCAGGTCACTCCATATGGAGCAACCCGGGTTTTGCTCTAGGTCACTCCATATGGAGCAACCCGGGTTTTGCTCCAGGTCACTCCATATGGAGCAACCCGGGTTATAAGAATAACTTTGCTCGGAGTTATTATATAATTCCACCCATTCCAACCTTAAACTGGAGTATAACCCGGGTTGCTCTGGAGTATGTTGCTCCATTAACAACCCTACTCATAGAATGCCGGCTTATTTGAAACTTCAAATGCCTTATCGACCACAAATATAAATATACTAATAAATCTAACAAGCTAATTAAAAGTTTAACGCAGTTAACTTCTTTTATAAAAATCCTGAATTTGAATTACATGCATCAAAAACGTAACTTTTGCATATAGTATATGATCAGAAATTACGTCAGTTCTACATGTAGGATTGTAGAATTACTAAAATTATTAATGATCAATTCTCAATTCTACTGCATTGTAGAATTAATTCTCCTGCACCACTAATTATAGCCAGAGTAATGATAACAATAAACTGGGCTTTGCAGCGTGTATCGTTTTCATTGATTTGTTATTTGCAATGTGTCACGTAGATTAAAAATGATTTATCTTACGATTTATTCCTTCCAAAACAAAAAAACAATGTTGAAATCGAAATTATGAATCCAATATATTGTGCAAGAAAGATAGCAATCATAATCGTATATACAACATTCAATTGTATTTGGTGTCAATACGAATTCATGATGCTACACAGAAATTCATTATAAATATACCTTCACTATTTAGTTCGAAAATCAAACTTCTCGTAACGAAATGCAACTTTCATCTCTACTAACACTGTTGACACCACTGAAAAACCTGATGGTGACGCCATTAATCAATGCTCCATCATGCATACCAAGATTACTAGAGTGTCCAGACTCGTGCAATTTAAATGCATTTTTATTCGATGTAAGAAATTTTGACTATGCGATATCAGTGTAAATAAAAATTATTTATTTTCATTAAATTTCGATTTGATATAGTCGTATATATCGACAAATAATCGGCGAAAGAAATTACTATGCCATACCGCAATTGTAATCAAAATTTTACATACAGTATTATGCGTATTAGTTTGTTTATCGTGCAAACTCTTATGATCATAGATTTTTTTCTTGTTATTTTTTGTACGTTATTATATAAGCACAACAATCTCGAATTAAAACTCAGTTAGCCAATAATGACTTGTAAAGCATGATCATAATTACACGATGACATCGATATTGGATCATGCGATGATAAATAAATATCATAAAGTTTGTTCTGTCGAAACAATGATTGGTTGGAATGTGCCGCTGCGCGGCACATGTCAACCAACCATTTATTATATTTATCATGATCCAATATCGATGCCCATCGTGCAATTATGATCATGATTTACAAGTCATTATTGGCTAACTGAGTTTTAACTTTATGATATTTATCATCGCATGACCGAATATCTTATAACAATATCGCACTAGTTACATCAAAATAGATAAATTTATAATGCTAAAGTGTAATTGCACGTCTGGGTAATCTAATTACTACTCTGGGTACACCCGACGGTGACGCAGTAAACCAGATGCCTTGAATAAATTCAAAATTAAATGTATAATCGTTATTCATAATGTAGTCATAAAATAATGCAAATGCTTTTGTAGAAGTTTATATCAAATTTTTAGTGTTCCATCATATAAACCTCTATTGAAGACAAAAATAGAGACATGGTTTTGTAACGGCGGTTCGTATATCACAGTTTACATAAATAAATCTTTTATCTCTTCAGCTATCATGTCACGAAATTTTATATTGTTCCCTTGATTTTTCTATTATTCTCTTATTTTGCCCCTTGCCATATATATAAATTTGCATAATTTCTTTTTCCAAACTGAGACTCGGGATTTTTTATTCACCCCTTCTTCCAAGCTAGGATTTATTATATTTATATATATATTTGGCTTTGATAGTCAACCTTGTAAAACAAAGAATCATTTATTGAGTTTTATCAATTCATTTAATAGCATGAGAATTGTAATCGATATGTATCTTAAATTTTCGAAATAACGCAATTTCGAAATTTGCCATACCACAAAATAACGTCCATGATCACTATTTTGAGAAGTTACGATAAAGATTTTTTAATAGAAATTCATGAAAAATTCATACTAATGGTGTGACTTTATCGATTGATGATTTAGTAGGCACAAAAAAATTTTGGTTCTATGTCAAAATCCCGAAAATCAAAATCCTGGAAATTAATTGTCGCGTCGCGTGATGTCGGGGTTCCAGAATTCAAACCCAGTTTATGATTAGTAATAACGATAATGATTACTAATCATAAGCGGGTTTGAATACTGGAACCCCGACATCACGCGACGCGACAATTAATTTCCAGGATTTTGATTTTGGGATTTTGAATAATTTTGAGTTACAAGTGAGATTTGTCTCTCACCTATGGCACATCTTATTGCTATCATATGAACATACGTATTAGAGTTTGGAACCGGTTTTATTTTTCATATGTTAAAAAAATAAAACTGGTTCCAAACCCTAGAACACATAAATATTTCACTTTTGCTGGGCAGCCTTTTGAGCATCGATTGGCTGCTAGTATTAGTCGGTTTGTTTGATTAATACTACTAGAAAAACAGCGACGTTTTGTGGTTAATTCTTAGGTCTAACACTTTAGAATTAAATTTGAAATTGTATTAAATTTTATAAATTGCTATAAAATTATTTATAATAAATTTATAAAGATAGTAATCTTTTTCCTCTATTAATCTTTGTTGTAAACGCCATTTTCTGCAATCTGTCAAAGGTCAGCATAAGAACTCTTGATACACCTATAAATGTAAGGCCAGTTGCAAATTCCTTACTTCCAAGATTATTATGGCTTACAGTAATGTTAAGTCTTGTGACTTATGAGCTTTAATTGCCCAAGCGAAACTACATGCGAAAGCAAGTTCCTGATTTTCTTTCCCAAGTATATTTAATGGGTCGAATTGGTACTACTTGATGATGGCTCGATATAGATAAAGTTGGACCGTATATATCCATTTAACCAATTATGATCTAATATAATTGAAAGAAAGGATTCTTTACGAGTAAGGCAATAATTATGTTGAGATCTGGACAACATCTCAAAACTTTTTGAGAAGATTACGATCATCATCAGTAAGTTGACATGCGAGTGATATTTCGCTTTCTAAAACAATTTATTGCATCGTAGACATAATTATTTCAATTAAAATTTCATTTAAAAATCGTACTTTTATTTAAGTTGTCTTCGTTATCTGTTTGTTCGTCTTGATTTATATTCTTTTTCGTTTCTTATTAGTTGCTGATTCGCTTTACGATAAGCTACTTCAGTCTTTGAATTTTTTTGCTTCCTTCTCGATTCATTTCTTATAGCTACATGTTCAGGCGTGTAAGTTCTTTTTCGTTTTTGCATTTTAACCAAATAAAAAAGAACGTAACAAAGTTTTCTTTTATTATTTCAAATACTTGCTTACGATATGACGTATTATAATTTTCTAACTGATAAATTAATTGATTTTTTATTCTTTACAATACAATACGATGACATATTTAATTCTTACTTTCTAATTGACAAATTATTCTTTTATTAAAAGCCAGTTTATATAATCTATTAAAAGTTAGCTATTATATTTAAACCAAAAATCAGGTGTCCAGTTGTTGATCCTAATTTAAGTTCAATTCTGGTTATTTGAACCTAAAATTTGGGTCAGGATGAAGCGGGAATCGGACATTTCCGAAAATTCAGTAGAGTAGTTGAAAGGCTTTCACCTCGTTTCACTCAGCTCCAGCCAGCTAAAGAGATTCCAGGTTTATTGGAAGTGACTTATTTGTGAGTGGAAAATGATATTATAAATTTATTTTTGTAAGCGAATTTGCATTGTCTACATTACTATAAATAACAAATTTCTCTATAAAATAGATACCAACAAACAGAATATATCTCATCGCAAGCAAGGTATCGCTACCAATCACAATTTCCGAAAAATATTCTTTAGAGATTATTTGAAAGGCTTTTGTTGAAACAAGTAAATCGAAGTAGTTCATCACAGAATATGAAGTTATATCACTATTAAATATATCTATTTTTTTATATTAACTCATTTAAATTGAAACTATCAGGATGTGGAAAAATTTCCGGAAATGAAATTGCTAATCAGAATAAGGTACAATCATATCGAAAAAATTTCAGCTATTATTCTTCACAGTGATCAAAGTCATGTTTTTACAACATTTTATTTATATTTAGATTTGGGATTGCATCCCCGGCACGTGCCTTATTCCCAGCAAAAATTTTATGGCATAGGGCAAGAGCGGTTATGGGCACAAAATGCCCATAGTATCTTGGATTCATTTTTCTAGAGCAGCCTTTTAGTTTTTCTAACGAAGTCAGGTAGCTTTTATAAATAGATCTGTTTGACTATTTTATCATTTAGATTTATAAATGTGACCTTTTTAGATTATAATTGAAATAATTGAATTCATTGAATAGAAGACTTCAGAAAAAAGGATTTTGAGAAAAGGATCTTGTTTCAGAAATACTTGGCGATGATTAAGACATCTAGCGACCAACAATTCCTAAGGACAAAGATATTATTAAAGCAGATTGTTTTGCAACGTCACAAAAAGAAAAAACGGACAGAATAAAATAAATAAGGTAAGGTGAACAACATACTTTTAAGATATGAATTATAATATATCAGTATTTTATTGGCATCAATGATGGATTACTGGCGTTTATTTACGCAGACAAAAGAGCAAAAAAAGTCTACATCTAAATTAATCAGCATAATTCTTTTCTAATTGTCATACCGAAAAGAAGTAAAACAACCGAGGTCCCCGGTTGAACTCGTAGCTGAGGGTACATTTGACGAATTTTAGCACGAAAAATACGAATTTTTTGAAATCCTTGGGGAGACCATTAATAAATTGGTTCCCTCATAACCCAAAATTTTGACAATATTTACTTTCCAGGTGGATTTTTTAGATGTCTAAAAAAAATTTACATGCTTTTATATAATAAAATTAACTAGATCATTTTTACGAGACCAAAAAAATTATGTAATAATTCACGTGATTATTAGTTGGCAGTAATCTACACAAAAAATTTCCTTTTGAGCTTGTATCACTTAAACAACGATATAGCGTACGTACGCGTTTTAAGGAGGACTCACTCGAGTCCTTACGTGAAAAATCTAAGACGATACTTCCTCTGTTTTCTTTTAACAATACTCAAAATCAAATATGATAGTTGACTTATCTCCAGATGAAATGTTGAGTGATACTGATGATAACTTTCTCAATACTGACAATGATAACTTTCCTAACGTCTCTGATAAATCTGATAAAGGAGGATGTTCTGAGCATGATACTAGTATGGAAAAAAAATGACACGTCGTTTTTTTGTAATAAGCCAATAATAAATCGATTAATTTTAATAATTTAATATTCTTTAGTCGTGTCAGACGCATTATCAGACGGTTTATCTGATAACAACGATCATGATATTGGGAGTGAAAAACAAAAAGATGTTGGTAAGTATAATAATTATACCTATAAAACTATTTATCCAACTATTTTAACCAATATAGTATTTAATACTTTTATCGCCATACTTTGTAGATTTGTCATCTGGGGATATGCTTGAAGATGGAGGTTCTATGCATGATAAAATTGAAATTGACAATAATCAATTTAGTTACGAAAGAAGAAGGAAAGATAAGCGAATTGATGGCCAGTATTATAATAATAATAATAATAATAATAATAATAATGGTAATGATAATAATTTTAATGATAATATTAATGTTAGTAATATTATTGAAAAAATTCTTTATGAATTATATGATTCTAATTTATTTATTTATTATTTGTTGAATTCAGAGATTACTAAACCTCAAGGATCTTTTCAACCCGGTGCAACTCCTGAGAAGAATAATAGAAGATATTTAGGTTCGTAAAGATGAATTTATATTGACAATACATTCTGAATATATATACATATATATAAACATGTCGACTATTTCAATTATGTAGCTATGAATCATATCGGGTGTATAACTACTACGTTTCACGAGACTACTACTGCGTTTCAAGAGGCTACTACTGCGTTTCAAGAGGCTACTACTACTACTACGTTTCACGAGACTTATTCGACAATAACTGTAGAATTTCATGATCAATCTTATAATCGTGGTTATAACCTTCGAGATGAATTTAATTACTCTATGGCTTGTCTGGGTATGATTTTAAAATTATAATTGATTGAAATCTTTTCATAAAATTGCTAATAATATTTTGTACATGATAGATAAAAACGGGGCACTTTTTGCTGTAGAATCCTCTGAAATGCCCGATTCTCAAACTAATCCAAGTGTATTGTTTTACAAGCCACAAGAAACATGGGCATCAAAAAGCGAATGGACGTTGACACTTCCACAAGGAGAGGACATCATAGGTAAATAAAAGTATTACACGTTTCCGTATTGTAATATACACGTGCACAATAATTCTTAACTCATCATCACTTATTATGGGTGTGATAGCCATTGCTTTAAGTTCCCAGAGTATAATTGTCGCGACATCGAAAGATGTAATAAGGTTTTTCTCTCTTTGTGGTGTCCAAACCTACATTTTTGCTTTGAAATCTGTGGTTTGTATGGTGGGGTACGAGGAGTTCGTGCTTATTGTATATCATGCTGGTGTCGGTTATAAAGGTATTTATTAATAATCTTATACAAGATTAATTTAATTGTTTGATAGATTTTTTAATATTTTCTAATATTAATTTTAGGGTCGCAAAACCTCGGATATATATTATATAATGTCCGATCCCATGATATTTTACAGAAAGATGAACTACCATTAACTAAAGGATCAACTTTGCAATGGATGGGATTTTCCTTGGAAGGGGTAATAAATTTAACCTTTTTTTTTTAGAACACGTTGACTGATATTATAAAACAATTTAATGTGTTAATTTAAAACCAAAATTAGATGCCCGCAATATTTGATTCGAAAGGTGTTCTTAGTGTTCTTCACCATCATCGTCAATTTAACCAAGCAAGATGGGTACCGATTTTGGACGTTTCGATTAATCGTAAAGCAGAGGAAATAAATTGGACTTATTGGCCTGTTTGGCTTACTGAAACAACCTTATTTTGCTTTATTTGCAAGGTGACGATTGAACAAATTTTAAATTCTATATCACATACATGTATTCATTATTAGTTAATATAATATATATATTTTTTTAAGAGTGAAGCTTTTCCTCAAATTCCTCGATCAGCTTTCGATGAGATTAGCTGGAAAATTCCACTTTGGAATTTAGACAGGCAAACAGGCCAGTATGAAGAAAAGTATGTGGTTTAAATTTTAATATCTTATTGAACTCGCATTCATGTTTAAGTTATATAAATTATTGATTAAATTCAACATTTGTAGAATTGTGCGATTTTCTATTCTTGCGAGTTATGAATTTGAAGAAGCCATGGCAAAAAATGAGTTAGACAAGGCGAAACAAAGCATTAAAAAGAAAAATAAAGAGATGGATAAAGCTTTATTGGAAATGATACATGTTTGTATTATTTTTATATCTGTTTTATGAATTTTTTTTTATATTAAAAACTAAAAGTTCTCAATTGATTTAAATGTAGTTTGCTTGTAAAGAGGAGAAACAACAGCGGGCGTTAGACTTATCGAAGCTATTGATTACAAATAAATCCTTGGAGTCAGCAGTAAAGATTGCTAGATTTAATAATTGCCCTATATTGGCTGATAAAATCTGTCAATTTAAAGAGGTATTTATATGCTCTTTTTTTTATTTTATTTTTATTTTTATTTTTTATTATTTTTGATACAATGCATATAATTACCATTTTTTACAGGCAAAAGTAAATGAATTACGATATTCAAAGACGGGAAGTAGTAGTACAACCGTTCCTGAATGATCTCTGTCAATTGTAAATTTTTATATATAGCGTAATAAGTTTGATTCGTTAATAAATAGTGTGATTGCGTAATGTTGCAGTTTTCATTCTTTAAAAATTGGGAATATAAAAAATTTGCTAGTGAAATTATGGGAAAAAATGTATTGATTGAAATTAAAACCTATAGTTGTAGTAATTAATTCGCGTTTTGACAATACTATAACCAGAGTTCATTTTAGTGCATCCTATTTTTTAACCTTGTTAAAATCACATTTAGGATGTTAAGATCAATTCAGGTTTGGTTTTAGTCCTAAGGCAGTGACCTGAAAAAATTTTGAAATACTAGATCACAGTCGCTGGAGATCATATTATAAAACAGTTCAATAACACGCGTGGCAATTAATCAATTAAATCACAATGTAACATTCTTGAAATCTATTATTTGGATCTAATTAACATTGGAGATAGAAAATCTGTTTTTTTTTTATTATTACTAAAGTGTATGCTAGTATGATTTTATTAGCATAATGAATATTCATCGGAAAAATTTTTTAGTGCTGTTCTGCGCAGGTTTGCAAAAAAATTAAACAACAAATTAAATGAAAATCTGTGCAAAACTTCAGACTCACCAGCTATAGCTACAGAAGTTAAACACAGTTCTATGCAAAATTTCAAAATATAAAAAATTTTGCAAAAATCGCAGATTTTTGCAGATTTGCACTTATTTAATTTTCCCGATGAATATTCTTGTCGGATTATAGCCGACTCAGGTATTGATTTTCGGTAACTTGTCAATCGGTCATCTAAGGTACGTAGGCTATGTCTTCACAATAAAATAGAACGTTATTATGTCGAAATATGAACAAGAATATTAAAAGCACTTTGATATCATGTAGAATTTTAATTATAATAAAGTTTAAACCCTATTGTACTGCTCTCTAATAATATTACCAAAATTATGCAATTTATTAATAGTATTATCCTTTTCATTGAGCCTTAATTCTAGGTCCTAGACCTTCACCTTAAGTTCTAAATTGTTTAATTAGAATCATCTGTTATTTTAGATATATAATAGGCTTCTACCACAAAATCCTGAAAACCATTTGCCCGAAGAAACATAATACCGACCAAATTGGCCAACATTATAACTAATGCTGGCCAATTTTGTCGGTATTAGGTCCTTTCGGGCCTTCGGGATATTGTGGTTAATCATTAATGATAATATTTGACGTAATATCTTGATTTTCCTCCTCCTGCTTTCTTGGCTGAAGCCTAATCTAAATATCAATTTTGAGAAGTCAAAAAAAAAATCCCCCTGTTTATTTGATCCTACACTACTATTCTATACATAGATTTAACCTTATTTTTATTTTATTTGTAAATATAAATGAAACAAAATAAAAAATGCAAATGTGAAAGGAACAAATGAGGTTAGAGATCATGTAAATACGCTCTCAATTGTCAGCTAAGCTGGATTTTTTACTTTATCAAACATGAAACTATGGCTGATTCTTTGCATATCAAGAAATTTTATGTAAAAAAAATTAATTTTGTATGGCCTAATATTATGGAAATTTTTAAAACTACCTATTTGTAATTTCACATAGTTAATAAAATAAAATCTATTTAAAGATTTCGATACTTAAAAGCCTAATTTACTTGGTTAGCATAACAAAATGAATTATAAATTAGTATATGAGTGCCGCCAAGGGAAAACCTGTCATCGGGCTTTCAATTATATTTTGTACCGGACATATTCCCTAAGAATTAAATAGATTTTGACCGGTACAAAATATGATGACAGGTTTTCCCTTGGCAGCACATATTCAATTAACTTGATGTAAATGAGATACTGTATAGATTATTTTTATGTGGTTCTATAAAATAATTTAATGTGATCGTTTGACATGGGTTAATAAATCTTATATTCACTAGAGTGGATCGAAATATGCAATACGCATATATACCAAATTGTGAAGACTTAAATTTTATATAGGCTCAATATGGCATGTATAAATTCTCAGAAGTCTTTTTTCAAAATACTGTATTATTGAACCTCTCAAACCCGATATACAGTATTGAGAGGTTATCAGGTTGGTAAACTATTAGATTTATATATCGTAAACGGACTTAGTATATTAATTTTTTATCAGATTTGACAAGTTATCGACTTTGACAGGATCGGTTGAGGTTCAGCAGTGTTCAGTTCGCTTTAAGAAAATTTAGATTCGAATGTATCACCTAATTTAGTAAATCTTCAAATTTGCTTTATCGTTATTGTGGTCAAAAGAAACCTGTTTCGCATAGCATCACCTTTTTTTAGCATATAAGAAACTCGTATTTTTACGGAAAGTTAATTGAGTCATGTGCCTAAAAATAAACACAGGTATAAACCAACATAGCGGGCTTTCATAGTGATTGGTCAAATTTTGTAGATCATCCCGTGATATTATAAAGATTTTATTGGTTAATCGAAAATTAGTAAAAATATCAAATTATGAATAATACGTATGTAAAAAATAATTATATTCATGATTTAGTTAATACTAGCAGAAGTCTTTACCATAAAATCACATTAATTTAAATCTAGAATTAAAATCCCAATACAAACAAAACTAGTCAAAATCGGATAGAACTCTAATACCAAAATTTTATTAAAAAACCCTAATGTACTATAAATCAAAGAAAAAAACAACAAAAATAAAAAATACAAAAAGTAAACAGTTGATCCTATCCTATAATATTGATAACTAATAAAAAAAATAAACAAAAATAACTTTTAATACAGTACTCGCTCTAATATTAAACCAATTAATTCTATTAATACACTAAAAGGTTGCAGAGTTACAGTACTACTACAGTACTTTTTTTAACTCTTCTCATGAAATCTATTAGTCTTATAACTCTCAACTTTATATTATTAGCCTATATAATATGTAGTCAGGTTTTTTTATTAGTTGAGATTACAAAATATAAGCTTTTACAAATAAAAGACGGCTTAAATAGTTGAGTTTGATTAAATTATTATACCTATAGGCTAAACTTAAATATTCAAACATACCTCTCATCTAACTTCCGAATTACTTCGTAGATTACCAAATTACTTTGATAGTTTATAGATCTGAAGGTATTCTTTCAATTTTTTTTGGTATCAAGCTTCACCAATTCGTATCCATAGCCACCAAACCATTTTTATAACTGCAAAACATTACGCCAATATGTAAAACATATTGTGTAACATATTGTGTTGATCATCAAATCAAGTAATGCCTGCTATGTTTGAAAAATATGAACTTAGATACTGATCATGTTATTTAATGTTACACCAAATCCTGAATTCTTATTGGCCAATCATGGGCAAATCGATATAAATCGATATTTTTGACCAAATCGATATAAATTTTTGCCCAAATCAAATCGATATTTTTCCGGGTCCCTGATGGCGATACTGGGGTAGTTCATTAGGCATGCCCTAGTCATGTGATATATGTATCATATCTGATTGGCCAGCATGTCATAGTTAAGATTATTTTAATTAGTATAAACATAACAACAAAATTTTAATTTAAGAAGTTCTATAAAAAATTTTTTTACAGTAATTATAATAGAAGTCATAAAAATTCTAATGCAAACTTAATCACATATTGTAGTCACCAAAATGCAAGTAAGTTATGATAGAGTCCTATAACAGAATTTTTTAGTAATAACAATAAAAATCAATATGCAGTAGTTACTGGAATACGTAACAAGAATTTTTTACAATAACTTATGATAGAAAATCATAATAATTTTAATGCAGACTGACCAAACTTTAATCAACTACTTACTATATATCACTGGAAAAAATTTTTATACTAATTCACTGTAATTCTAGCAACAGAAGTTTTTTATAAACATTTATAAAGCACTAGTTTTTTTACTGTATATAAAAAGGGCATGCCTATAGGCATGAGGGGCATGCCGCAACTCAGGGCATGCCCCAAAGGCATGCCTGATTTTTTACCCGTGCCTCAACCCTACTTGCAGCTATTATCTTGTAAAATTTAGAGGTCGTTCAAGATGTATACTATTTATATTTTTCTAATACATTTTACTTACATATTTGTACTTTGTAGAAACTGAATTTTTTATACATTACTGAAACTTTTCATCCGGAGGTATTTTCAAATTTTCTTCCTTCATTTAGATAAGTTACCATATGGTGGTGCTCATTTAACAGACTGTCAATCAATTCACCAACAATCAATTCACCGACCGACAATCAATTCACCGACAATCAATTAACTGACAATCAACTCACTGACAATCAATTATCAACCGGTAAGTTTATTTACCAACGATTAATTCACCGACAAGTTTATTTCATCGACATTTTATTTCACCGAAGCTCATTTCACAAACAAAGTAATTCTAGCCATTGTCATTAGGGTCAGGCTTAGAATTAAAGTTAAGACTAATAATTGTCGGTAAATGATTGTCAGTCAACGAAGTGACGAAGTGACAAAGCAATCATTATTGTGAGATCAGGGGATTTTATTGCAGATCACTTGTCATAATGACATTATGTAACTTGTTAAATACAAGTTTGTGGGGTAGTTATGATTGCCTTAAATGTATTAGTATTCCTTAAAATGTCAATAAACCGGTTGTGAACAATAGTAAGTTGTAATTACTGAATTAGGAAACAGAGAGCATGGTTATGTGAATATCAAGTGGAAGGGTAGTTGTGCTTAGCTGAGCTAAAGGCATTTAAGATCTGTATGTCATACTTAATTGTGAAGTTCCTCACTTCTCGTAAGTGTTGATCTTGTTGCAAAAAAATTTAGCTGTATTTTCAAGGTTTTCGCTTTTCTTTCTTGTTTTGCTTCGCTGACGATGTCAAAATTCTATAATTTATATGGGGTGATTTCAATAGAAACAGCCCATTTTTACAATTTTTCGAAAATGAGGTTTCATTAGGTTCATATAAATTTTGACATGATTGACATTTTTCAAAATAACTCATATGCTCGTATATTACATGATTCTGCACCGCTTTAGACGACCCCATATTTGGAACAGTCTCCCCTGGAGGGCAAAATTTTGAGTAAAGTTTCGATTTTTTTCGAAGAGAAAATTAAAATTATATCATGCGCAATTTTACAACGTGCGCGTTATTGCGCATGTTATTATAAAATGTGCATTTTTCACATCACTGCTTTTGAATCAAATTCTCTTTTATATTGTTAAAACGTTATCAGGGACTAATACGTTTTTAATAATAATGTAAGAAGGTAAGGAATTATTTAATGATATCTTGGTTTATCAAGATTTTCCTAGGTGATTATCCGTACTGCCACTGATCGGCCGTGTATCAGCGGCAGTACGGATTATCGTTAACATAACCTAGGAAAATCCACTAATTCCAGATAAACCTGGATATTATTAATACATATATAATGACTTTATTTCCTCAATTGTTATATAACTTGTATTCGATCGCAGTATATAAATTCAGTATAGAGAGACCGATTATATTCGCAAAATAATTTTTCTGTCGATTTTAGACCATCAGATTCTATCCCTTAAACCGTCTAGCGGACAAAATTGTCCGCTAAAATTTTTTTTTACCAGTTTTTATGTGCGTGCACCTGAC
>CAJVPY010002951.1:0-15007 GCA_910591965.1 Dentiscutata erythropus | reverse complement strand
TTATTTAACCTATGTTGGGTTCATTTGAACCCACTTTGGCTTCATTTGAATCCAAATTAGGCTTAATTACAAAAAAATTAGAAACTTGAACCCGAGGCAACGCCCGGGTCTTAAAAACTAGTTGAAATATGACTATTACGAAATATATTTATCTCTCGCACGCATAGTTTTAAGATTTTGTTAAAAAGAATTCGGGTTTCCTTGATTACGTTTGGTTATATTAGGTAAATTATTAACTTTATCGTTTACATTTTCTGTTACTAATTTTATTTCTATAAATTCTATAAATTCTATAAATTCCATCGTTTCCAACTCCTTGATTCGATTTTCAAGTTCCATCATCGATTTGAATTCATATAACCTTTTTGTAATATTTTACTGTACTGCTTCATTATCAATCGTATCTTTTTTATCTAAATCTTTTTTTTTCGTTTCATTTTATTATTTTGTATCATATATATAGCATATGTGCACATTGTAAACAAAATAACGCAGCTAGTGACGGGAAGAGATGGACAAGTGGAAATGAGAATATCGATAATTACATCAAGGAACTTCAACTTAAAACTACAAAATATGTGATGAGTTTTTAGAAACTTGGTTAGATGATTTTAAGAAATATAACCATCATCTACATCGCATGCACCGTCATATAAGTTACACGATCACGTATCGCAGGACTTGCTTGATTTTTTTTTACAAAAGTGAGTTAAATATTTTTAATTTTATTTATCATGTGTATATGTGATCTCACACTTATACATTTTATTTAAGTTTAAAAGTTGCATACGGAATTACTAAAAACACATCCACAAATGAATACATTTTGATACTTAAAGAACTTGGCTTTACAAATACAGTACAGCAATATGGAATACTGTATGTACAAATTGTAAACAACGCAATACTTCAGAAGCCTTGTGTCAGAGATGTGATTCTCCAAAAATAATTCAAGGATGGACAAGTGGAATTAAGGATGTCGATGATTCTATTAAGGGATTTCAACTTAAAGCTATAAAATATGGCAAATTATTGAACGGATTCTTTTTGATAGATTATATGATATTAAAAAAGTTGGTGTAGGGGATTTAGTTCAATATTTTCAGCAAAATGGTCAGTTTGCAAAAGGTCAATTTCAGGCCACGATTATGGATATTCACATCACCATACATAGTTGCCTTCAAGACGGTGCAGAAAAATTTTTTAAAAAGAAGTAAGTTAAGACTATTCACTTATGACCTAACTAACATGAATAATTCTCATTAATATATGTTTTATTTACACAAACAAGTTTAAAAATTATATGGGTTTAATGGATTATAGGTATATGGACTAACAAAACACAATAACTAATGAATATTGATGATATTTCAATAGGCAAATAAAGGAAATTTTAAAATCAAAATTTCAAAAAACTAAATTGACAGATTAAATTAACGCAACTTGCTGATATATCCAAACGATCTTCATAGTAACAACATATTATATCATCAACCTACTGGCTGATATTTAAATTTGAAATATTACAGAGAAAAATTCTGGTGTTTATGGAGTTTTGCCGTATGCTGCACCAGAGTGTTTTTAAAAGACAGAAATTTTACACAAGCAGCCGATATATACGGTTTTGGAGTCATTATGTCTGAAATGTCAACCGGACAAAGGAATCCATCTGATCTTAATTTGCAATAAAAAGAATTTGTAACGGAGAACAGCCAGAGTTTGTCTCCGAACTCCTGATTGCGAATTAACAAAAAGATGCATGGATTCAAACTATAGGAAGGCTTTCGTATAATTGGCTGATGTAAATCAATTTCCCGGGTAATTATAGTGCGTAACGTTTCACTAACAAAAAATCACCGTAAAAGCCTTCGAGAGAACATCTATATTCATTGTGCAAAGTAATCAAAAATAATCAGTAACTTCAAGAACTTCACTTATAAGCAAATATTTCGTTATTTATTACTATTACTATCTCGTTACTATCTTTATTAGCTATATACAAATACTGAATGCAAAAAAATCAGTCGAATAAAACAAGGTAAATTTAGATTCTAAAAAAAATCTCTTATAAGCTTTTAAGTTTGACATACTTTTTTAATAATCTTAATACATATTTTTAATATTGTGTAGAACTTATTAAGTAGATAAATATAAATATAGCTTTAGTATAGATATGCACGTGTAGTATTAATTAATAATATAGACTTAAGACAGTAGTGAAATAGTTGTATTAGCTGAAAAATAGGGTTATTGTTTAAGAATTTTAGGTTAATAAAGAGTGAAATTCCCTTTTGATGGGTACAAATATGAGTAATAATCAGAGAAATATATGTGGTATTGTTTAATTTATAATGTATCTTGGGCAATAACATCTTGAGCAAAGACAATAATAATTAAAAATAGGATTTCTACATGAATAAATAATTAATGAAAGATAATTAACGCTGCTATAAAGTTTCATCTACTTTATGAATTCGTTGATCTGATTGGAAGAGTAGATCTATAAAATTAACCAATCATATGAACGTCTTCCTATAGGGATTCAAATCCACTACTGCTAACGAAATCTATTCGGATAGTGAAATCAAAAAACAATTCTTACAAGCAGATAAAATTATCAAAACATTAACAAAACATTCAGATTCTATGTATACTAGCTAATAAATAAACATACGAGAAATAACTATATATAACAGACCAGTAAATTTTATATTGAACAATTTATATAGAATTGAATTATGATTTTGTGCAAAAAAAAACCATTCATTTCGTTAATTAGGTTATACAAATTCGATATCTTTGGTTTTTATAACATGAACCTTTTAAATTCTTCGGCTGGCGGGCTAGCTTTTCTTTTTTTAAATTTCATATATAAAAATTTTATAAAATTTTATTGCTAATATCTTTTTCATCATCTTCAGCATTTACGATAATTTATATGAAGGGAATACTATGTGTCGAATGACTATACTGTTGATAACAGATTCTTAATTTTGATTACACCAAGTTTCGGATAATCAGTGCTTAAGTAGAATACTGGAAAACTTAAAAACTTCAAAACATTCGAATGGCAACATTTGACATGTCAAATAATGCCATTCAACTGACATTTGACTGTCGAATAATGAATGCTATTCGATTAGTCATTCGGAATGGTAAATCGAATGGCAGGTTGAATGACATTATTTGACATGTCGAATGCCAGCTTGAATGACAGTCGAATGCAACCATGTAGCATGTCGAATTTTTTAATTTTTACTAGTGGAATTATAAATTACTGTAGTTTTTCGTAATTCGTAATTTTTAACATCTAATATGTAGTATATTATTATTCAAATCAATAAACTTTCCAGTACTGTACTTTATACATAGTAATAGTATTTCACAGCCGGGCTACCTAGTGAAAAAGATATTCAATATTTACTAATATTTAATTTAGTTTGTGAATATACAGTAAATTAATTTATTTAATACTTCACTATGATCAGTTTATAAAATAAATCAATTATTTTATGGTATTTTTAAATGATAAAATAATTGAACTATTTCATAAATCTGAGATAGTAAAGCATAAAATAAAACCGTTATTGCATGCTCCGTATGCACTAACTGCTGTATTTTATGTTCTCTTCTGATCGTTCGGTAAACCAGCCGTACCGGCTGGGTTGCCAACCAATCATCATCGTCCATAAAATACAGCAGTTATTGCATACGAAGTATGCAATAACTATATAATATTGTACATACTTACACATCTACAGTATGATGTCGAAAATTATAGATCGATATATGCACATGTATGCAAACGCACATTCCCAGCCCATTCTGAATTTGGGATTAATAATATATATCCAGATATAACGATAAGTACACAGCAGTATCTAGATTTAAATAAATCCAGATTCGGGCTACTGTACTGTATGAGTCCAAATGTAATTGTTAAATTCGATATCGATATACTTACTGTATTAAATCCAGGTTTAAAAATTAAGTCTGAATCTAACGCTACAGGTATATATTAATTTTTAATTAAATTATTTGGTTGGATAAATACTAAGAACCAAATTTTATCAGGTAAATGAATAACTTATGTAAAGTAATTGAGCACCTAAAAATAACTATGTTAGAGACACAATTATTAAAAAGATTATACAGTATACTGTTAAAAAAAAAAAAAGAACGTAAGTTGTAATTTTTGATATTATTAGTACAAATAAAAATAGCCAAACACTTTTGCATAATTGTTCTTAACCTAAAACTATAATTTTACTTTTATGATCAATTTTTTTCTTTCTTTGAACCCAACCAGAGGTGACGCCGGACGGCGTACTTGATCAAAATTTTAAATAGTTAACGTTAACCAATAGGTTCAAAATGAAAAAAAGCTAAATATTTCTGCAGGTTTTTTTTTTATTTGTATTTAACAAATATAGAAATCTTTCAAAGTTATCGTTGTACAATTGACGAATTAATGTACTGTATAACTTATATCGAGACTAGGAAAATAGATACTGTTAGATACGTATTCGAAGCCAAAAATTTATTTTAATTCGCTTTTTTTTTTTGTCTAGAGCATAAAAGATAGACAAGTACGTACGTACGTGCCAAAAATGTCATAACTCTGATCATTAACTAGGGTTAATACTATCGACAGATCAATTGATCTGAATATGAACAACCAATCAAAATCTGTAATTTACGGACACACACATAGCCTTTATCTGTATGTATACTGTACCATGTCTTTCAGCCAACATTCTCAAGTAATTAAAAAAATACAAAATGAGTTACTAAAAAATAATGATGAATTTTTATGCGTAAGTAGGTTACAACCAATTTTTGCCAATAAACATAACATGTTAATCAATTATGATTATATGGAATAATTAAAAAGCATGCAAGTATTTTTTGTTACGATTAAAGTTGCGTGCGGTTACATTTTTTATAATGAATGCAAAAAAAAATTTAATTCGTGCAGAAATTTCATAAGGATATTTAATATATATGTAATTATTTGATTATAAACATTTACACTGTTTGTCTTTTTTGTGATTCGTTCAAATTTACGAGTACAGAGAAATTCTATTTCGCAAATTCAGCAATTCATTAAAAATTAACGGGGATACTTAACTGTTAAGTAAGTACGTACAGTACATACCAAGGATCACAAATAAATTATAGTTATTAATTAGGACAACAAACATTCCCAGGCCTAAAGATTCAAATTAAGATATGTGGTACGTACGTTTTTTTTATAGAATAGTAATATCCTGCAGGATAGGTAAAAATGGAAAAGAAAAAAAAACTTAATGCTTAAATGTTTGGGATAATAAATTTGTTTGTTACATTGACTTAACACGTTCATTCTTAAACCGTAAATCTTGATGATTACACGAGGATTAATTTAACTAAATAAGGTTCTTTAGAACAAACGCGCATACTTTAAAATTGTGTTTACAACTATTCTGATACTTAACAAGTTATTGATAGTAAACTTACTTATTAACATTACTGTTAATTATAGAATATAATTTACCATAAACGTTAGTAGCTATAATGATCAATGACCCATGTAACGGTAAATTAATTCAATAATCAGTCCAGAGTCCGATAATGCATTGATTCATTATAAATAGCATCATTATTCTGCATTTTTTTCACCTTTTTTTTTTTTCTCTTAGGGAACGTTCAAATTATAAAATATACCCTTTTTTTATTTTTTTTAACGAATTTTTGATCATATAATTCAAATTAAAAAATTGAATAATAACGATAATGTCTACTGATCATCTTAACGTAGAATTTAAACTTCATCCTGTTCCAGAATGTCTTTTATCACGCAATCCTCCTCCTCATGTTAACTCTTTCGAGCAATATAAAAAGATTCATGAAGAGAGTGTCAAAAATCCTACGGAATTTTGGGGAAAAGTATGTAAATTTTTCAATTTTTATTTAGTTATAAAATTATCTTGTAACAATTGTGATAATTTACATAACTTTTAATAAAATTATATATCTAAATAATATTTTAATTTATTATGTTTGTATTATTTCTCGATTATTAGCTCGCTAATGAACTTCTTACTTGGCACACTCCCTTCAAAACTGTTCTATCTGGAGGTTTCGAACATGGTGATGTTACTTGGTTCCGTGAAGGTGAATTGAATGCCTCTTATAATTGTGTGGATAGGCATGCTATTAAAAATCCTGATAAGGTAACATTTATCGTTTACATCGTTCATTATCAATTTAATTTAATCTTGTAATCTTTAATAATATTTCTTTTCTTTTCTTTTTTTTAGGTTGCAATCATTTATGAAGCTGATGAACCTGGCCAGGATCGCAAAATTACTTACGGTGAACTTTTACGCGATGTTTGCCGTTTCGCTAACGTATTGAAAGCTCATGGTGTTAAAAAAGGTGATACCGTCGCTATCTACATGCCAATGGTCCCTGAAGCTGTTGTTGCTTTCTTAGCTTGCGCTCGTCTCGGTGCTATACATTCTGTAGTATTTGCCGGTTTCTCTTCAGAATCTTTACGTAATCGTATTTTAGATGCTTCTAGTAGATTTATTATAACTGCTGATGAAGGTCGTCGTGGTGGTAAAACTATTCATACTAAAAAAATTGTTGATGAAGCTTTATTGGGTTGCCCTGATGTAGAACGCGTTTTCGTATTTCGTCGTACTGGTTCTTCTGTTCCATTTTGCTCCCCTCGTGACGTATGGTGGCATGAGGAATTAGATAAACAACGTCCTCATTGTCCTCCTGAAATTTGTAACGCTGAAGATCCTTTATTCATACTTTATACTTCTGGTTCTACTGGTAAACCAAAAGGTCTCCTTCACACTACGGCTGGTTATTTATTAGGTGCTGCTACTACTGTTAAATATGTTTTTGATTATCAGGATGGTGATATTTATGGTTGTATGGCTGATATTGGTTGGATTACTGGTCATACTTATATCATCTATGGTCCATTGGCACTTGGTGGTACTAGTGTATTATTTGAATCAACTCCTGTATATCCTTCTCCAAGTCGGTATTGGGAAGTTGTTGCCAAACATAAGATTACTCAATTTTATACCGCTCCAACTGCTATTCGTTTATTACGTAAATTTGGTCGTGAACCTGTAGATTGTCATGATCTTTCAAGTTTAAGAGTTATCGGTTCAGTTGGTGAACCTATTAATCCTGAAGCTTGGGAATGGTATAATGAAGTCGTAGGTCGAAATGTTTGTTCTGTAGTTGATACTTATTGGCAAACTGAAACTGGTTCAATTATTGTGACTCCGTTACCTGGTGCCACTGCAACAAAACCTGGTTCTGCTACTTTTCCTTTCTTCGGTATTGACCTTGTCGTATTAAATCCAGAAACCGGTGAAGAGATAAAAACAACTGAAGCAGAAGGTGTTTTAGCCATACGTAAACCTTGGCCATCAATGACACGCTCTGTTTATAATGATCATAATCGATATCTTGATACTTATCTAAGACCTTTTAAAGGTTATTACTTTTCAGGTGATGGTGTTGGCCGAGATTGTAATGGTTATTATTGGATTCGTGGACGTGTAGATGATGTTATTAATGTAGCAGGTCATAGATTATCAACTGCTGAAATCGAATCTGCCTTAATCATGCATAATGCAACCGCTGAAGCTGCTGCTATTGGTGTAGCTAGTGAATTAAAAGGTCAATGTGTGCATGCCTTTGTCACTTTGAAACCAAATTGTGAAAATACTGATGTAAAAGATTTAATATTGCAAGTTCGTAAATCTATTGGTCCTTTTGCTGCACCAGAAAAGGTTTATATTGTTAATGATTTGCCAAAGACTAGAAGTGGAAAAATAATGAGACGTGTTTTGAGAAAAATTGTTGATGGTCAAACTGATTCTTTAGGTGATTTATCTACTTTAGCAGATCCTAAGATGGTTGATACTTTGATCGAAACTATTAAAAAATCGTAGATTTTTTTACATGTTAGATCTTTTATACTATTTTTTAAAGTGTACTTTATAGCGATAAAGTATTTATATATCACATCTTGTATTTATTATACAATTACTTAGTTTTTTCATTTTATAATTCATGTATAAATATGTAGATCTTCATACATATCGATATACAGTACAATTGCATAAATAAATTGTTTATTAGGCATACAAACATAAATTCTTATACGTAACTCAATCTAAATTGATATTCGCTTTATTATAATAATATATTAACTTTTATATACGTATATATATTATGCTGTATATAATTGATATTAAAAAAATAGTTATATTATTTAACTTTAAAAAAATAGTTGATAGATTTAATTAGGTTTGGAATTTGAATTTTACTAATAATACTTTATTTAAAAAAATTTATTACAGTAGTATATGGGGGGGAGTCAATAGAATCCAGGCAAATTGTTTTTATATAAATTTTTTTTAGACTTTAAATTAAAATATCTCAACAACTATTAAACCAAACTTGATAGAAATTTTTTTATTTTAATTCCATTTAGTTATAGAATTAAAATAAAAAAATTTTCATCAAGTTTAGTCTAATAGTTGCTAAGATATTTTAATTTAAAGTTTTAAAAAAACTTACTAAAAACAATTTGCCTGGATTCTATTGACTCCCCCCTATATAGTAAATTTTACCAATTTACTTAACTTTGAAGATTAAATATATATATAGTATTATATTGTAATCAGTGTTGGGCAAATTAGTGGTCAACCAAAATTTTACTAGTCAAATTGGTCAAATCAATTATATAAATATACTAGCTCCACACGTGGCACCATGTGCCACAATTTATATTTTAGATGTAGAATATGATATGCAGTATATTGTATTAATATGATTTTTGTAGATGATAAAGCAACCAAAATATTTACTTGTTGATTATCGATCAATCTTTTTTAATTAGAATAGCTATATGTAGTTTTTTTTTTTTTTTAATGAGTACAATATATATTTACGAAGATACCAATGCCAGCTCTTTTTCTACATTTTGCTATGGTCTCCAGAGTTCTTACCAATTCTGCATTAAGCCCTTGCCTTTTGTGTCATTTGCAGTGCACTTGTGCAACTCATTTTATTAATTATTATATAAGTTACATATTTGTATAATTAATATATTACAGTATATTAATTTCATTCATTATAACGTGTAAATTTAGCTTTGTAAGTTGAGATTTATATAACGAAAAATCAGTATATATATTATAGTTTTGCCAATTGCATTATTACTTAATAGTTTCACTTAAGCAATAATACTGATATGTAAATTAATTTTATGGTTGGAGAATTATGCACCAAAACAACAATAACGAAAATGATCAAATACTATAGTCATCATAGAATCTAAGATGATTTCAAATCTATCAAGTAGATATTTGAACATACAATTATTTGCAATGATTAGAATACAGTGTATTAAATTTTTTTTAGTGTGAAATTACACTACGATGGTAAATGTAAAAGTCTTTTATTCTAAGAATGTTAGCCATATAGTACACATTATAGAAGATTGTGCATTATATTGTTCAGACAATTTTTGAATGATTTAAAATTTATCTTTAAACTTAGTATAATACTAAATATGGATATATGATATACATTACACTTTATATAGCCAACATATTATTCATGTACTATTGATTAAACAAAATGATTGGTGATTTTGAGGATCATCCAAATGAAGCCCTCTGATTGGCCGGTGTTGCCGGACAGACATTCCACTTTAATATATAGATATATATTATATAATAAATTATTATATTTAAATATACTATTTAACCAATTTGACTAGTACAGATCCTTTGACCAGACCGGTCAAATTGGTCAAATTGGTTTGGTCCAATGGTCAAACTGGTCTGGTCAAGCCAATACTAATTGTAATGTATATATAGTATAAATTAAAGGGGTCTGTATTACTTCATAGAAGTTTATTTTACAGATATCTTGTTTTACAGACAATCAATTCATAGACAAGTTTATTTTAAAGACAATTAATTTACAGACAGTTTATTTTATAGATATTTTATTTTGTAGACAATCTTTAACACTAATTTAAAAGTTATTTGCTATTAAGATTATCTACAAAATGAAATATCTATGAAATGAACTGTCTATAAAATGAACTGTCTGTAAATTAATTTCTTTAAAATAAACTTGTCTATAAAGTGATTGTCTGTAAAACAAGGTGTCAGTAAAATAAACTTCTATAAAGTAATACAGACCTGAAATTTTATACTATAAGCAAAACTTATACTAGTAATTAAAGTTAATTATTAAACTATATAATATTTCTGCTTTTGTAAAGTTTTGAAGTTTAAGGGTGTAGCGACTTAGTGAAGTGGCAGAGTTGTCATCCCTCAAGCGGCAGGTCTAGAGTTCAAATCCCAGGAACGACAATATTGAAAAATGGACCTGTGTTTGGTATAATTATCCACTGGTTAGTTGTTTAGTACACCATCTAGAATGGGAGCTTTGGCATATAAAATCTAAATAATCAGAATAATCAATACCTGTTTGGAAGCCCTGAGTAAGGAGGTAGCCGAAACTTTTGACAGTACTACAGGAAAGACCAAATTTAGTTATAAGTATATAATTAAGTTAATTTTACTAATTTTTAATTATTAGTAGGAATAAATTGTTATGATATATTTAAAAAAGAATATTTTATACTTTATGCTATAATAATTAGTTGGTTAGGTAACACACCAGGGTTAACAAAATTAATAGATCTTACTGAGCATAATAGTTATCAAGGTTGTTATTATTGTGATTTAAAAGAGATTTATATAAAACATATTTATTATCTTACAACTCTATCTAAGAACTTCAATTCTACAAGATATCAAGTATCTAATTTACCAATTAGAACACATAAAGAATAGAAAAGGAGACTTAAAATAATTCAAAAAGCCAAGCCTGGAAAAGAGCAAAATAAGTTTATTACTAGCTTCAGTAATATTATATGTATATTGCTATTAATAGAAATCAAGTAGATTCTACTTGATTTTTATTAATACATAGCATTATAATTTTATGAATATATATATATATTTTTTTGGCAATCCTACCTTTATTGTATAAGAAATGTGTAATCAATACATCAGTTCTTAGCTAATGCCAACAACTCTTCTTTCTTCTCAATAAAAGCTCACCCAGCTGCTCTAAGGTGCCTGCTACAGCAACTATTTTCCTCTCTTCTGGTTTTCAACTTGCTGAAAATTTACCTATTAGATCCTTAGATAGAAGTTGCTAGCCTTGTCAGGACTGTATTTAGGTTTCAAAATTATGTAGTTTATATAGCTCTGACCACTTTGGTTTGACGTTAGTTGTAATTACTTTCCTTACTTCTTTCTTTGTCTCCTCCCAAAATTTTCAATTTGCTTTTTCTGCTGCACTTTTTTCCACTCTTACTTCTTGAGTTTTTCTCTTCTTGGTTTTCTTGTATGTAGGGTCACTTCTCTCATTTTATCTTTTTTTTTTTGCATTCGTAATACCTTTAGCTTGCTCCCATTTATTTACTGCTCTGTATCTCAAATGCCAAATCACTTCTTGGAAGCATTTTCATAGCTTACAGTTGTAATTTATCTGGAGAATACTTTTAAGTCTATTTTTATTTTTAAGCACCTAGGAGATTTCTCTAATGCAGTTGACTCTGTTTTGGTACTTCATCTCTTGATTATCTTCTATTAAATCCTCTTTTGTAATACTACTTAACTTTTCTATACTTTTTTCATACTCCTTTTACCTCCTTTTCTCTTTTGCTTTTTCAAAAGCTTTATTCTCTATATTGCTCTAAAGTTTCTCATATATTTCACATGTGGCTAAGTGAACTAGATCTTCTTTTTTTCTAAAACATGCAACGCAAATATCTATCAGATAGAGAAATTTTATGAATATTATTATTATAGATATTAAATATCGTGGATTATTGTGAAATCAGATCATCGTGAAATTTGGGGGTCTTGATTTGAAAATATAAGCCCTACCAAAATTCACCTATACTCTTTTATTAATAATTCTAACCCTAAACCCTAACTTAACTATAAAAAAAAAGCTTACAAAAAAGACCCCAAAAAATTTTAAAAATCGTATATAAAATAAATCTAAATTTCACGATAATCCAATTTCATAATAATCCGTGACATTAAATATATATATATATATATATATTTAATCAATTCGGCAATTTTGTCTTCACTTTATTAAGCTTTGTAATAATTATCTAAACTATTAAAATTTTCTATAAAGTTATACTCTATAGTATCTAAATTACAAGTGAAGACTCATCTGGTTGCTCACTGAGTACCTATGTGCAACCTGTTATAATAAGATTTACCTCTGTATTATCTTATCCTGCAATTGGCTTTAATAATACATTACTAGCTAGATCTTACTACCCATCAAGACTAGAAGTTAGGACCAAGACCAATAAACTGAATGACAAAAGATTTTTAAGTGGGGGATCCACCAACCGAATTGCTAATTCAGAAAAACCAGAAATTAACAAACATATATGGTGTACACCAACTAGGTCGCTGGCTTGGAAAACCGGTAGCAGGAGCTCTATTCTAGCAAACCTGCGAATTGGAAGACATAAGTTACAAGACATGGGTTATAAAATACAGGCCGAAAAAATAGGCTGGGTACACCAGAGGACTGGGAACTTTTAAGTTGGAGGAAAAGGATGTATACTATAGAAATACAGACCAAGATGAGACAGGCCAAAGGCATCTAGAGCAGTGTTGGAAATCCATATTCACAATGTTCACAGTAAACATAAATTTTTTAAAAAAATCATAATTTTTATATTTTATATTTACAAGTATGAACATAAGAAATCAAAAATTTTATATTTTATGTTCATATAGTGTGATATAAATTTTAATTTTTATAATTTCTTATTTATAATTTATTAATATAAATATCATATTTATGCTAATACAAGTGTAATAGAATGCTGCTAGCCCTTATCAGATATATGATTAAATATAGTATAACTATATCTATATTGATATAAGATATTATAAAACAAAAGGAAATTTTATAATACCTTAAAATTTGCAAATTTGCATATTCTATAATAATAAATATAATAAAAAGCTTAATAATTTCTATTGGCTGATAAATGATTGTTATAAATAGTTAGCATTCCATTACTCAGTCTAATATTTCTTTCTGCATAAAGATAAACCCGAGTATCCAGTTTATTTATAGTGCTAGATAATAGTTGTTAGACAAAATCTTTTTTACATGATAATAAGAAACAAAAGTCAAAACTCTAAATTCTTCTAACAAAAGACAAAACCTTAATTTTAAAATAACAAATCTTATGTTTAAAAAGATAAAACTCTAGTGCTTATACTAAAAAAAAAAAGCTATTTTCAATAAATTAACATTCTTAATTTTAGTATCTGACTTATATAAATGCTAGTATTCTAGAGTTGTTATAAACTGGTTAGAATAATCTTGTCAAAAAGTGACCAGGGTAAAATTGCCACTCACTTGATCATCACATAATAAATATATTGAGCACCAAAAAGTCATTTATCTAGAATTTATAGACTAAAAATAATAACAATAAGCAATAAATCAATAATTTTATTATTTGAAATAAACTCAATAGTTTTACTCAAGGTGGTTCTAGAAATTCGAGAACTGAAACATCACAGAGGGAGGGACCTGGGACATTTGCAATAGTGGATAACTAATTAGGAAGGTTGTGGCTTGAGATACAGATCAGGTTTCGGCAGTGCCTTAAAAGGTAGCTTGAGATACAAACTCGGTGATAGCAGCATAACAGGTACTAGTTAGGAATTTGATACCAATGATGTACTGAAAATCTTGTAAAAATAATATACATTCATGTGCATTCCACTAATGAGTAATAAAGAGACAGCATCATTAAAAAAAAAAATAAAATAAAATAAATAAACTCAATAAATATAATATTTATTAGTTATAAATTATAATTATTACGATTTTTTAAGTATTAGGAATATTCTGTTTGTTACTATTTGTATTAATATAAATCATATTTGTAAACATATTTATTTTTATGTGAATATTAAAAAAAAAAATTATGTTCACAAAAATCATTAAATTTTTTTTAAATTTCCAATACTGATCTAGAGCTAGGCCAAAGTCAAACTTTCCGGGTTATTGGTTAGAAGTAAGGGATGGACCAGTTAGAGAATAATGGAAAAAAGAAAATCCAAATATAGGTATCAGGTGGAAAGTAAACTTTACAAGGGCATAGCGGTTACTAAGCTATATTGCAAGTGAAACCTTCGGAAACTGCAATGACTAGACTGACCGAAATAGGATACAGAAAGCTCTAGTAGGTTTACCTCAAGGATAGCTGTAATATCCGCTCAATAGAGGAATGCAAGCTGGTAATTAGTTGATACAAACCCAGGATAAATCTACAGAAGTTCTAAGATTGGATGTGAAATCTACTGAGGACGAGCTATAATTGTGATAGTCCCATGGTTAGAATGAAATGGTATATATGGTGAAAATCAGAAGGTTTAAATGGGTAGTTCCAGTTTGGGCTGCAGATACAGGCATCTAATATAGATAGTGCTAAAAGCGCAGTGGCTAGTTGTATCTTTATTGTTATCAGTATCATTGATTTTTAATAAAAAGTCACTCTTGGCCAAAGAGGTCACTTTAATACTGAAAAAAAATAAAAAAAGTTTTGAAGCTTATTTTAACTTTAGTATCTATATTTAAACTTTTTTTAGATTTTTACTAGTATTTTTCTTACTTGTAACTAATAACTTAATAGGCAATCTGTCAGTTATCTGGATAAAAAATTTTTTTTTATATATAAATTTTACTATAAGTGTGAATGCACTAAGCCTGTATCTAAAACTTTTTTTTATACTCTTTAGCTTCTAACAAAAGTTGTAGAGCTTATCAAAATGTACTTAATACTAAAAGGATATTAAAATTGGCCTGGTAGTTCTTGAGAAATCTTTAAAAAACTTCTTTT
>CAJVPY010002950.1:0-15012 GCA_910591965.1 Dentiscutata erythropus | reverse complement strand
GATAGCCCAAATTCAAATTGTCATCTGGGCTAGCCCAATTGACAACTGGGCCGATTTTCATTTGGGGCACAACATATCTATTTGTATCTTCTTTCAATACCCATTGTATCTAATATTTTTTATGATTAGTGAAACATATTACTTCAACCATATATGTGATCGATCTTGTTATATATAGATTGATATGCATATCAGATATATTGTGAGATTGAGTATTATTTTTTATTTTTTATTTTTTTTAATTCTTTGACAGTCTTGTCGAAGCTCAAATACAAATTATTCAAATATTAGACTAAAAACAATATTTAAATAATAACTAATTTAAAATTGCAAACTCGACATCACCCGGCTACATGTTATGCACCCAGATGCGACTTGTCGCACCAACCCACATGTGAGTCAGAAGACGTTATCAGCTCTATTAAGAACTAAACCAAAATGGGGTTAACCTACTCTCAATCCATTCCACAACACCCTCCTCAAACAACCACTTTATCTCTGCCATTCTCTCAATATTTGCTGCAACACTTTCAATATTCTGTTCACAATTAACTTTGCTCCTTCTCCTTCTCCTTCGCTTCATCGCAGTTGCTATACCATTTGCCTTTTCCCAGGTAACTAAAGATTTACATCTCTTACTTTAGATTTCGTCAAAAAAACCATTTTTAACAATTGTCTTGTACTTAAATAATGCTTTACTTATAACTCTTTTTGATAGTTGCCGATTTAAAAGCTCATCGACTACTTCATTTGGAATAAGCCCTCAAATGTAATCTTTTCTTTGATCGATCTTCTTCTCAACTGTACTACCGACCACTATACTTCTAAAAACTTCGATAGGAGCCTTTTTTCTATATACTTTGCCTATTTTGTTCTACACAATCGAGCATGCTACGTCTTCGATTATGTCCCAGCCAAAAGCATAACTAGTGTACTCGACCAGGTGATCAAATGTCTCTCCCACATTCGCAACTAATACATATATCTGCTAAGTATAAAGTCAGCTTACGTTTCTTCAAAATCGAAAGAACTGATAAATTATCACTTATGCACTTGATTCTGAATGCTATACTTCTACTTGCACTATAGGACTTGCACTTGTTTCTTGTTGCTTTTCTGTTTTGACGCTATAATGCTTTCCAATCATGACTGGAGTCTTCTTTACTTTCAAATGTTCATATAGCATATGAGCTTCTCCACTCTGCACCGGTTTTAAGGCCAAGTAATGTTTTGACCACCTTTCTCATCATTAACTCTAATGGTGTATTGTTTAAACACACTGTATATAACTTGTGGTGGTTGTTTTCAAATGGTAATAACAAGACTTGATCTAAAAGTGTTCCTTCTTTTGCTAGCTGATCAGCTCTCTCATTTCATCTCATATTACTATGTGCTTTGGTCAAGTGCGATATTTTTTGACTTACAGATATCAAGAATCTTGATTACCAGGTCAACGTTTGGCCTCTTGCTCCACAATCTCGTATCGGTTAGCAAAGTTGCATTAGACAAACTTGCTATTGCTGCTACACTATCAAGCTTAATCACCACTTCACTGTTGCATTTAACCATCAATAGTGACATCCAAATCACCACTAACTTAGCTTTTGTTAACGATGGCCATTTACTAAACCGAACCTTTTCTTCTAATATTATCTCTCTTTCACTACTATCTACTAATACCCAACCAGCTCCTATTCTACAACCTAAACTATCTTTCATTAACGACCCATCCATATAAAAAATATAATTATCACTCTCTTTGCTACAATTAATTTCAGCTTGCTGTAATAATAAAGACTCAAGTACAGCATCAAGACCCTGCTCTATAACCAAACTCCTTTCATGTGAATACATCACAATAGTGTCAATTAGTGGTCTCTCACCACTCCTTTCTAAAACTACATTACCCTCCGACTTAAACCCTTTGACTTTGTTTATTAATACAGATATTTTCTTACTTCTATTTATACCTGACTTAGAAATTGCCCCTAATACCTCTCTCTTACTAACTTTTTGCTGGCATGTATCACCTTCGGTCCCTGATCAAGACTGTATTTGTTACATTCTAACAGTATATTACTACCATCACTTGTTGGTATATGTTTCCAGTGATCAACCAAATATTGAGTTTTCATCTTTTTCTTCACTCTACCCACTATTGACTCAATATTTTCTTTGTTTACTATCACCTATTCATGGCGTCTTTTGTCATTTGATACCCTTTCTGCTAATATCTGCATATATAATGTATTTCTTGTTGACAACTTGTATGGAAATACTACTTCTCTACTTGTCTCGATGCTAATAATCTTGTTCTCAATGGCTCCAAACCACCTTGCTTTGCATCCTTTATGTGAATTTGCTCTCAAAGCCCAGAACTTGTTCCAAGTTAACATCTCAGTACCGGCTTCATTAATTAGCTGATTGATATAGAACATGTTAAATCTTCTTATGGTATTATAGTGTTTACTGAAAACTTCATCCCCTAAAACTTCTAAGATCACAGGACCTCTTGCTACTTTTCTGTGTTTGTATTAACCGAAATTCCCACATTATTTGCCTTTAATAGGACTAGGCTTGCAAGATTATTTTTCCATATCTTTCTCAACATCAAATTCTGTGACACATGCCAGCTCTCTTTAACAAAACCTGCTAATGCAAACCCCTTCTTCAACCTTATTCACATTAGCTTGCCTACTTGATCATAACTATTCAACCTATTTTGCAAACTAACTAATTGTCTACTAAAAATTTCTTGACCAAGTGTTTTGCATCTAACAAGCCCTTGATGTGCCACTATGTAGTTTCCTGCCATCACTGGGAGTCCAATCTTGTTCTTGATAATTCGCGTTATAGGTTGATAGATCCTATTGAGACTTGATTTAGAGATTTTTGTTGACTGTAATATATATGCTAGCTTTGGCACAATACACATATTATTTACATAGATTAGCTGACTAATTGATAAGCTTTTAAACTGCAACATTCATACAAACTGCCCAACAATACTCTTTGCTTTCTTAACTACCCAAACTTCTAGCAGACGTGTTAATGAACTTTTCTCTTTAGCCTGCACTCTATGACTGTCTATTTCAATCCATCTTTTGCTTTTATCCAAGTTGGTATTGTAGACCAGTAACTTTGATTTTGCTCCATTTATTTGTATATCATTAAACTTGAAGAAATGTTGCGCTGTCTGGACTATTTGTTCAATTTGACTTTTGCTTCTTGCTACCCATGTAGTATTATCAGCAAAAGCTACCGCTGCCTGCTTACTGATTCTTCTTTTGTTATATTTAACTGTAAATCCACTATTTTGCGTGTGTTTACTATATAACTAAGCTTTTCATTGTTCTGGATTTTCCTTAATAGGGGATTATAGAAAATCCACCACACTAATAGAGATATTGTCTCTCTTTGCTCGATTCCATCACCTGCTTCAAAATCATCAGTTAGCCCAAAATCTGTAATTATTCGAACTCTTCTCTTGTTAAAAAGTTCAACGATGAAATCGATTACTTTGGGTGGCAGCTTTATTCTTCGAAGCGCAGCATGAAATATCTTTATTGATACTGAGTCATATGCCTTCTTCATATCTTGAAGCATTAACCACAACTCTTTTTTGCTCTCCTCCACTACCATTTCGACTAGATTAATTACACTTTCTGTCGAACAACCCAGCAGATCTGCGTAATTTGGACCACGTAGCACTTTGTATTTTACTGTTAATAGCCGAGTAATACACTTTCTAAATGTTTCCAACAATGCTATTGGCCTAATATTATGTAACTGAAAGCCCCAGTCTTTATTTTTTGGAATTGGGTACACTTGTACAAGCTTCTATTTATCTAGAATACTACTACTTGCTAGGCACAAACTTGCAAACTTTCTAAAAATCTTCCGAACCTCTATACTAGCATTCTTAATTAGCAAGTAGCCAATTCCTGACACTCCAGGTGCTGTTTTATTCTTCATCTTTCCAATTATATCCAACCATTCTTCTAGCATGACTTCATTATCTAACTCTAAATACCACTCTTCTTTCACCTCTTCGAGCGGTTCATAAAATTCATTAATCACACTTTGGTTATTAAGTATATTTCTTTCTTTAAATTGACTTTGAAAATGCGCTGCTGTTTTAAACAAAACATCACTTGACTTATTGTATAAGGTCCATGTATTGCTGTCTTTCTCTAGAATACGGTTGAGTTTTATTTTTCTGAAGGGTTTGTCAAGAATACTTGCTAGCATTACTCCAACTTCATCATCAATTCTTTCATATCTGCGAGCTACTGCTATGTTGATTCTTTTATGAGTAGATTTTTCTTCTGCCACTTTCTCACATACTGCTGCTTTTCTAACACATTGAATAATTTTGCTTAATCTAACTATATTCTTGTGCTCTTTTCTTCCTTCTTCTCTTATATGTACCTCCAGGTACCTTTTTCTTTGGAATGTTCTTGCTAGCAGCACATTTTATTGCACCTGATATAATGTCTCATATTATATTGAGCCTGTCGTGTGTAGATGAGATCCAACACTTGGCAAGTGCTTGGTTGCCTATAATGAACCTTTCTAAATCTTTTTGATATTTTCCAATCGTCTTTCAATACTTCATCGTATAAATACACAACCCTAGAGATTCCTTTTTTCTTTTCACTTGCCTTACTACAAGTTTTAATTAGATGTTTAAGCGAAATATATGACATTGCTATTGCATGATCGCTTGCTGTTACAACATCTGCTTCACAGATATTAGCCTCTCGAACACCGTAACAAAGATCCTCAAATACCCAAATTTGATCAATTCTTGTTTCAACACCCTGACCAGACCATGTAAACTTCTTAGTATCTGGATTAATTAATCTAAATATATCAACAAAACCCTGATTTTGAAACCATTTATAGAGCGGTAATACTTTGAAACCTGCTGTATTTTCCGAACTAGATTTATCTAATTCTCTATTGACTATGTGATTAAAATTACCCATTATGACAAAATGCATCTTATCAGTTCTCTCTATAAAACTTGTTATAATCTTTTGTTGAATCTTTTTAACTATGTTCTTGTCATTTGGTGGGAAATAAACTACTATAACAACTACCACTACTTGTTTGAAGTAAAAATGCACTTCTAATAAATACTCCATAAACCTCGTAATTTGACCTAAATGCTTTTTCCACCTTGAACTTACTAATAGTCCTACCCCAGAACCTTTGCGCTTTGCAATTTCACCTTGTGACCAAAAGCCCCTCATACTAATCCCTTCCACACTAAATCTAAGATCTTTCTCACTTGCATTAGTTTCTATTAACCCTATTAGTTCAATTTCTTTGTCATTTGCCTACTCTGATATTGCCCTTAATTTGATCTTGTTTCCTTTATACCATTAATATTATGACATGCTACTCTTAACTGAATCTCACATACTACCTTATCATCTATCGTATTATTGTCCGTGTTGTTAGAGGGGGCTTCGTCTTGCTGAACCAGACACTCTCTATATGAACCCCCTTTTTCTTTGAGCATGCCCATGGCACCCTTAGGAGTGGTTGGGGCCCCCGGCCCCTATATATCTTTCCTCAATTCTGTCAAGCCTTGCTAAAATTTTCTCAAAAACGCTTTGTAGTTGTGATCAATATTCTCTGCTTTATCAATTTTCTCCACAACTTTCCCTTTTGAACCTGAGACAAAACATGCAGATTTGGGGTTCAGATTCTCCTTATTATATACTACCTCATTCTTAGGTATTCTTTGTTTAACCCAACTTCTTTTACTACTACAATGACAATTGCTTTCTCTAATAGTGCTATAGTAACCTTTCTGCCTTCTGTCTCCACTTGACTCCTTAACGGTAACTGTTTCATTAAGATCATGTTTTCTTCTATTACTTAAAGGCTTCTTGCGTTCACCATAATACTTTAAACTTGCTACTCTTTTGTTTTCTACCTCTAAGGCAGAAAGATTCCACTCTAATTTTGTGTTAAAATAGTACAGACCTGAACTTCGTGCTTTGATTAAATCTTCTTCTGTTTCAAAATATAGTAGTGCTTTTCTACTTTGGTTAACATTACTATTGTTCAGAGTATGGACTGTGTACACTTTGTTTTTCTTAACTGTCGGAGCATGAGGCTGTCAAAAGCTGTGCTTGGTATATTGTAAATTGCACTTTTAAATTTACTTCTGTCTTCTAGTTTATAATGTCAAATTTTCCAGGCATTACTCTACAATTTACCTTGATCTAGATGAATTGCCCAGCTTTCTTGCAAGTTAACTTTACCCTCTGGCACCCACACTGAGTTATAAATATCTACGTGCTTCTTGGCCTTTTTGTTCTCTATTCGTTGAGTGGTGTTATTCGTTTTATTGGCTAGTTGCTCTTTTATTCCATAATCAATAATGCCGACCTCATTCTAGACCAATACAGTTTTCTTTAACTCAATCCCCACTTCATCAGTGATATCTGTTTCTTCATGTTCTGACAAACTTCTTTTATGTGCACAATCTTGATTATTCTCTTGCACCTTTTTACTATAATCAGTTGTCAAAACGACTGGCTTGTCATAACTAACCTCTATAATTGCAGGTACTACTTTACTTTGTTCATTTTTAATATGAAGTTTACTAAACTCTGTGTTTAGTCCAAGCAATGTCCTTTCTTTGTCTAAGATTTCATTTTGTCTGCTCTTTCTACTTTGTACCCATTTATACCTATCTAAAACATTATGTATAATTGCTATTAAATAACTATCGCTTGTACCTAGGTACTCTGCAACATGTATATCTTCTTTTAGTAATGTTGTATTCTGTGCTTTATATAGCTCTAATTTCTCATCTTCTGACTTTTTAAAGAAGTTTCTATATTCTATAAGTGCTGGCATTTCTTGACGTTGTTATCTTGGATATCACGTGCTTTCTATTTAATCCTTTTAGACTTGTAAACTCTTTGTTACTAACTCTATTTTGTAATTCCAAGAATACGTGATTTTGACGTGTTTTCACGTGTTTTTACATGTCAGATTTCTGGAATAGCTTGTGTGTAACTATGTGCCTTTACGTGTCTATTTGTGTTATATGAAAGATCTACACTACAGGGTTAACACTATTTTCCCTAAATTTAAAATAAGCAAGAAAGTTCTAACTATATATTGCAAGAGCCGTTGTATCTTTCTACAGTACAATAAAATTTCTTTACTCTACAGCACTACTTAGCTTTCCTTTGCTATTGTATAGACTTTCAGATGTCTATACTAAGTTAATCTTGCTTTTTAAGTATCGTAGTGACAAGCGATAAACAAAACTTAAAAATTAAGCCTCTTTTCTCCAAAGCGCTTTAAAGCTCATTGGTGTCTCTTTAAGACTGCTTTGTTAAAAGTCTACTGCACCTTTTAAACACCTTTTGTTGTGTTTTATAATGATCTTGGCAATACTTTAGCTCTTTAAATGGCTTTTATCTATTGTTGTTGTTGTGTGCCAAATGATCATCAGGAAGAGTTCTGGATTGAGTATTATTTTATATTTCATTTAATAAATTAATAAATAATATATACACTTTATTTATCAATACACTTATAAATATATTAGAATTTTAACAGTAATAAGTAAAAATTATAAAGCAATATAAAATTTTTAACTTCTTCGCTTTTGTTTTGATATAATTGAATACAGTCGTCCTCCCATACAATCACACAGTTGGGCACATAGTAACTTTTTTTAAAAATGTGCTTATAAAGGGTTGTGCTTGTATGGAGGTTTTTTTCTTATAAATTAAATTATAGTTTGGGCTAAATAAAAATGTGATTACATATGATGTGATTATATGGGAGGTGACTATATGGAGGGACGACTGTATGTGTATTTTTTTATTTTTTATTTGCTAACTTTCAATTTGTTTTTTTTTAAGTCTTTCGTTTTCTTCGTGTATCTGCATTTGATGGTTACGGTTTGATTCTAGCTTTTGGTACGCGTTGAATTTGAAAAGGTTTTCGAAAGAACCTACCGAATAGTAAGTTATTACACAAATATTTTCGTTTTCTTTATACAACATTATATAAGGTAAAAGTGGGGTATTATGATACAGTTAAGAAAGAAAATTTTATCATAGCTCGTGACTTATTAATTCAAATTGAATGATTTATATACCATTCGATCCGTCTCAACAAGACGAATCGAATAGTACCAAAATCATTCGATTCTAATCACGGTATTACGTGCAAAGGGTATTATGGTGTAGGTACCAATTATGATGACTTGCGATATCTCAAAGTCCATTGATCAGAATCAAACAATTTCACCACCATTCAATTCTGATCACTGGATCTTGAGATATTGCAAGTGCGTCATAATACCTCTTTTACTTATGTATTTTTTGCTAACTTTCAAAATTTTTTAAGCCTTTCGTTTTCTTTGTGTGCCTGTTTGAATGGCCCGTTTAGCCTGTGCTTTGATTCCGCTTTGTGTGGTGTACTTTTGGTATGGGTTGAATTTGAAAAGGTTTTCGAAAAAAACTTTTTTTTTTTTCTCAAGGGTTAGGTCTTAAATAGATAGGTATTTGTGGTTACTTTTCATTAATATAATATGGACTAATACGTAGGACCTGACCAGAAGGATATGCCTCTACGTGGCGGTCAGGACGAGTAAGCTCAGTAGCTGAAACTAAATATCCTACGTTCTTTGGTTTTATTAAAAATTTATCGTTTCAGACTTATAACAATGTTTTTAAAAACGTTTTCTAATATAATTTTAATTATTTGTTATTGATGAGTTGGAAATTTATATAATATAATGAACAATATATAAAGTATATTTACTATAAGTGACCAATAAAATTTAAGAATCGATAACCGTGAATATTGACGTCAGCAAAATCATTTTAGTTTAAACTCAACAATTAATAACACTAATGACATCTGTGGCGAAAAGATTATTATTAAGTGGCAAAGATCTTTTGCCTACCGTTCGTGATGCACAATCGCCCAAGAATTTATATAAATTGTTAAATGTTTATCCAAACTATGGTGTTGGTCTTAAAGTGGTATTAAATATGTGTATATTTTTTTTTATCGAATAAGCAAGCTGTAAAAAAAACTTTTTAAACCCGAAAATTCTATTGATAAAGGCACCAGATCATTGAGTTAATAAAGGAATCATCAACAGCTATTATGAAATTACAAAAGTAAAACTAAAAATGAAGGTAAATTACGCTGATTTATTTTACTAGTTTTTACGTTTCTTTTAAGCTGCTTTTTTTAAAATAATAGGATATGACTCACGGAAAAGCATTCGGTATTAAGGTTTGGGATGGTACTGTAAGGCGAATGGCTTTAAGAGAATTTAAAAAAAATTTTACGTCTATCTTATTACTAACTACCGCGTATATATTAGGAAAAGTATTAAACGAAGGTAATCCGAGGAGGACACAAGTGGATGTGGATGTTATGGCCGATTAGGCAGTATCATCAATAAATTATCGATATCGCATTGAATATCATTTTTCAATACAAGTTGTCACATAATCACCGCAAAAAATCATCGTCCCCTCAAGAATATCAAATCACCATTTTCCATAGAATAAAAGTCATAATGATGTCATAAAGATAACTCAAATTCTTTTGTTATCCGCTAAAGCATATTGCTTTAGCGATCTCTCATACTGTATATCAAGAAATAATAAAAGGGCCTATTTTCGACAATAAATTAATGGAGTTTATACCATATCGATATGTTAAATGCGTAAATGATACTCTATTAGATATTACTGTATTATCTGTTATATATTCGTGCCATTATTATTTTTTTTCATTAGATTCATAACAAGTACGTCAAAGAATGCCGCAACTCAAAAATAACAAATAATTACGACATTGCGTTCACGTATCATATTTAACCCAAGTTAGATAATCTGCATCTTGTAACACAAAGATATTAATACTTTAAACTTTCTACGTACTACTCGTATAACTGTATTGGTATAATATATATATATGATATATATAATTGTTAATAATTTAAAAATAAACCAGAATACTATGGCAGCGGCTTCAAAAGAAGTTCCATTATCACCATTAGGTAATGCTGTCGCAGGAGCTTTAGGTGCTTTATTCGCGTTGTCCATAACTTATCCGCTGGACATGTGGGTATTCCTTATTTTGTCGCGGAGGATATAACCAAATGCTTCTTAAAATACTCGTTTTTTTGTGTTCTTTGAAGACATTTATTAATTATTAATCGTTGCTGATCAAACAGTATAAAAACTCGACTTCAAGTACAATCAAAAAGTACACATGCCTCTGAATACTACGAGTCAACAATAGATGCGATTGTTAAAATATTTAAATCCGAAGGAATACTTGGTCTTTATACGGGATTGCCTTCCGGTCTTATCGGAGTAGCCTCAACAAACTTTGCATATTTTTATTGGTACTCTTTCATTCGTACTCGCTATCAACAAGCACGTTCTACGACGTCTTTATCTACTGCTGAAGAGCTCACACTCGGTGCCCTTGCAGGTGCACTCGCTCAAATTTTTACAATTCCTGTGTCTGTTGTAACTACACGACAACAAACTTCGACTATCAATGAACGTAAAAGCCTTACTAATACTGCAAAAGAAATTGTTTCTGAAGATGGAGTCACTGGATTATGGAAAGGATTGGGTCCATCATTGGTATTATGTGCCAACCCTGCTATAACCTATGGTGCTTTTGAGAGATTCAAAGATATAATGCTAAAGAAAAACTATAACCTTACACCTGGTCTAATCTTTTGGTTGGGTGCCCTCAGTAAAACTATTGCTACTGTGGTTACTTACCCGTACATTATGGCAAAAGTAAGGTTACAATGGAAACCGCCAAAAGAACAGACAGAGGACGAAAAAGATAAACAAATTCTTGATGATTATAATGATGATCAAATCAGAAAAACTGGTACTAGAACGTTTAATAATTCGAGGAAACCTTACAATAATAAAAATAAAACTGCAATTGGTGTACTGATAAGCGTTCTAAAATCTGATGGGTTCTTCGGATGGTACACGGTAAAAAAAATATGCATTTTCTTTTTTTTTTTTTTTGTCTATTTTTTATTATTAATTTTTTTAATTAACAGGGAATGCAAGCTCAGATTTTAAAAGCTGTGCTTTCTCAAGCGATACTTTTCTATGCTAAAGAATATACTACTCGATATACTATTCTTCTATTCGCACTTATTAGCCGTTTGGGAAGTAATCGCAAACTCATAGTTAAGTCTACATAAAAGGAAAATTTTTAATTATAATAATGAATTATAAAATGATTATAAATTATGTTAATTAACCACATGACCATTTGTGATATTATATTTTCTGGTAATAATTGTTATGAGACGAAAATATCGGCCATGATTCTAAATTAAAATTAAACTATTACATGTAACAATAAATTATTGAAAATTAAAGTTTAATTGTAGGTAAAATTTTAATAAGAATGCATTATAGAGTCGATATCGGAATTAATATTTACATATATACATTGGGTTTAATTATTTTTTCTACATTTCATTCAACTTCGAGAATGAAATAATATTGCAAATCCATAATTATTTTTTAAGATTTCATATTTCATCCTTTTTGAACATAGATTTGCGGTGTGGTGGTAATTCACCTTTATTTAACCACACCAAACCGCACGCATTACAAAGTGACTTTACAAATAAAAAAAAAAAAAAAAAGTGATCGACAAAAATTAATAAATATAACTAGAGTTCATGAAAGAAGATTAATTACAAAAACACAAACCTTGCCCCCATCTGGGCCTTTTCTTACTAAAGGTGTAGTGTGGCCATCAATGCCGCAATGCATACACCTCCAAACTTCCAATTCATCCAACGTTAATTTTGTGTCGTTTCGAGTTCGTTGATTTATATAAATCGATGAGTGGTCAATTCCATTGATTACCGTTGAACGCGATGACCTTGATCTTGCAATATTACGCGTGGTAGCTCTTCGCATGCGTCTATATCATCCAAGAATAATAAAATTATCAATTGTACATAATATGTGAATGCTTTTCTATAAAACATTTGTTCAAAAACATACCTTATATCCCTTTCTTGGTCCAACCTAATCTTTTCCAACTCTTCATTTGTTAATAAATTCAATACAGGGCTCCATTCATCTGCATCTTCATATGCACGAAAAACGGATTTTAATGGTGCACTCTCATTATCTGAATCATCTGACTTTATATCTTTTTTATATTTTAATATTTGTTCGTGAATACTATGCGAGATCATCGTAACAAATTCACCGCCGATTCCAAGATCTGCCGCAAGAATTGTACTAAATTCTTCCGGGGTCAGATCCGAACTCAAATCCCATTCAAACCGATCGCGAAGATTAAGTCTTCCAACATGGATATCAAGCTAAATATTGAACCATATTATTTAATCGCTCATTTAATAAATATGTCATCTATTTCAAACAGATAAAAATAACTCACGTTAATTGTAACCCTAGTATCTTCCGTCGAGACGTTACTTTCCGCTACTGGCTCATGTTCTTGAATTTGTTTACGTATAGAGTCTGCAATAAGAGGAACGAATTCATTGATCGGAAGATCAAGGTCGTGGCACATTATTTCAGCAAAGTGCTCGGGAATTATTAATTTTTCTAAAAAAAAAATATGATTAATTTTTGGTTATAGGTTAAGGATGAATTATAAATATAATATGACTTTACCGTTAAGATTCCATGTAAAGGTATCACGCAATTTATGCGTGTCCAAATCAATATCCAGTCTAATAGGGATTAAAATCTCTCTTTGTTCGGCATTACGATCTAATTCTTTCTGAGAACTAAAGAAAGTTCGTGAAGATAATTAGCAGTTATTTATGCATAAAACAAAGTATAAGACTTACTTGTATATATGTCTGGTCCTATTTCTTTTTCGCCTTACTACTGGAATTTCCCCATTAATGGTATTAAGCCCAACGGCCAGACGTTTTTCCGCCGGAGGAGTTCCTCTATCATCATCTTCAAATAATTCTCCTATACCATCGGAATCTTCGGTGCTGTGCCCCCCACCACGTTGACGTTTCTTTCCGCCTCTAAGTTGAACAGGAAGCACTAAAGCAGTAGTACCTTGCCTTAAGCGACTAGCATATGTGCTCCAAAATTTGCGCTTTGAAGTCAATTTTGTCGGTCTTGCTACTTCATAAACTGCTGTATCAATGAAATTCAATCGCTATGTGGTGAGAACTGAGTGCTTAAATCAAGGGCCCTTTAGTTTGGTTGCTGTGAATAGAATATACCTTGTCGCGTTGTCCTTCGTGGAGCTATAGGTGTATTAAAAGCTGAGTAAGATGATTTGTACACAGAAGTTGTATCGTTTTGTTGAGGCGTTGCGTAAGACGCCGCGTAATGAGGAGGCGCGACTTGTGGCCGAAGCATAGCTAAAGATTGATTGTAATAATATGGGCTAGCACCCATGTGCTGGTGCATATAGGGCGGTACCTGGTGCTGCTGTGAATACGCAAAGGCTTGTGATTGCTGATGGTTGTTAACGGAAGATTGAGGGATATAAGGACTGTAATTCGTTGAATTACTCATTGTATAAAAGAAACTTAGAAACGGCTGACAATAATTTGATAAACTGGAGAAATGAAATGTTGGACCGCAGATTATTCTAATTAGTACAGTAGTAGCTGACTTGTGATCTGCGCTGATCTACAATAATTCCGGCCATTCATTTGTAAATTTCGGAATTCTAGTTGCTATATTTTTTTTTTCAAACTCGCCATATTAACAACTCAAGTACTCTTAGTACTCTTAATTAGATTTTTAAATTAGATTTAACTAACTTTAAAACTATATATCTTATTTTCAAGATAAATCTATTAGAGTGACTTACAAGTGTATTATTTGGCCTGCGTTTTATTTAAAACGCATTTATAATGTTTTATATATTTATTATATATTTCTATATAAATTACTGTATATACAGTACTTAGATACTGTATAGTATATTATTTCAAAAACCTGGTTAATTGATATTTAATTGCATGATATATAGTATACTATAAATTTTGCTTTGTTTTTTTTTTTTTTTTTTTTGGTTGCTTATACAGTGTCTTTATTAAATAATTTATATAAGCTGTTACTGTATATAGAAATACTATATATCGAACTCAATTTATATATTTATAAATATATATATATATACTTATAAATTACATGCAAGAGTAAGAGCTTAGACTAATTTTAAAATTTATCTGTAATCTAAACCTACTAGAGTAGTTAAGACTTACTTAAATTTGTAGTAATAAAATATAATTTGTAGAAGTATTATTTTGGGTTTACTTGGAGGTCTGTTTATTAAACTTGCAAAAAGCTTGTCTAGCTAAAGGGCATGTATTATTGTTAATATGTAGCTGGATACTTTTTTTGTATATAGAGATGGTTCTGGAAATGATTATAAAAATCTTGTATTATAGTAGTAAAATTTGAAAGCAATAGCTTTGAATATAGAATTTGGTATATTATATATACTGTAGTTAAAAGCTTGTAGCTAGTAAAATTATAAATAAATTCTAGCTATCTTTGTGCTTTAGTAATCTTTTTATAAATATATTAAAAAATGTATTATTAAAAGTAGTGATTTTTTAATATACAATATTAACTTATTTTATATTATTTAAAGCATTAGTTATAAAAGGGTTTAAATTGGTTTTGGTTACTTGGTTTAGAGTTCTTATATTTGATTTGGTCTCAGTTTGAGTTTAATCAAACTTCAAACTTAAACCAAACTCAAACCATATATTTTATAAAATCTAAATTCAAACTCAAACCCAAATACAAAATAATCGAACTAAAACCAAACCCAAATAATATTATAAGTTTGGTTTAATTGATGATCCTCCAGTCAACTGAAGAATGATCATATAAATTTACTATAGTGCGAATATGGCGATCGCCCAAGGTAAACTTTTTTTTATACTAAGTTAATCACCTTTCTTGCTTAAGAGACTTTTGTAAA
>CAJVPY010002949.1:0-15013 GCA_910591965.1 Dentiscutata erythropus | reverse complement strand
ATTACAGATTTCTAGATCCAACCGATAATTGACAACTGTAAACTGTAGCACAGGCTATTTTTCAAAATTCGTCGTCCATGGGATTTGAACTCTAGACTTGCCACTTGGAGAAGGTGACAACTAGACCACTACACTAAGTCACTACACCTCTATTTTATATTTTAATATATATATATATATACAGTATATTAATTATAATATTCATAGTAAAAAAGATAGTATTTATAATAATTTATATAATAAAAAATTAGTATTATGATTTATATAATATTATTATAGTTTTATTAATTGTATCAATATATAAATAATTTTTTTAAGTATTAATAATTATAGCATGCAAAATTAATTCTGTAATTTTTTGATGCAGTTGATCGAGCTAGGCCAGAAAAGATTGTTATATCTGTCAAATATATTAGATTTGTCAGATCTGTTAGATCTAACAGATATATCAGATTTGTCAGATATTTTAGATCTGTTATAACTGTTATATCTGTTAGATATAATAAATATATTTAATATATTATATAGATTATATATTTTTTTTTTGTTTTTTTTTGGTATTAAGATGACCTCTTTAGCCAAGGGAGACTTTTTATTAGAAATCAATGATACTGGTTACAATGAAGATACAACTAGCCACTATGCTTTTGGCATTGTATACACTAGATGTCTGTACCTGCAGCCCAAACTAAGACTACCTATTTAAACCTTCTGATCTTCACTATATATACTATTTCATTATAACCACAGAACTACCACAATTGCAGCTCGTTCTCGGTAGATTTCACATCCTGCCTTAGGACTTCTGTAGATTTATCCTGGGTTTGTACTGACTAATTACTGGCTTGCATTTAACTGTTGAGTAGATACCACAGCTATCCTCAAGGTAAACCTACGAGAGCTTTTCGTATCCAATTTTGGCCAGCCTAGTCATCGCAGTCTTTAAAGTTCCACTTGCAGTATAGCTTAGTGACTGCTATGCCCTTATAAGGTTCACTTTCCACCCCGATATACACATTTGGACTTTCCATTTCCTAACTGATCCATTCCTTACTTCCAACTAAGCCTGGCTCTAAGTGCCTTTAGCCTGTTATATCTTGGTATACACTTCTATAGCATGTGTTTTTTTCCTCCAACTCATGGTATCCAGTTCTTTGGAGTACCCAGCTATTTTTTCAGTGGACCACTAGGCCCAGAACTTCCAATACTAAGATCTACCATGGTAGGGCACTGCTACTAATTTTTCCAAAGTTGGTGACCTGGTTAGTATAGCTAGTATATCTGTTGCAAGTTCTGAATTCTCCAAATTGGCAGTTTGGTTGGTGTATCCCCCACTTAAAGATTTTGTATTGCTCAGTTCTTTGGTCTCGGTTCTAACTTCCAAATTTAGTCTTTCTTGTAGCACCATCAAAGGTTTCAGCTACCTCCTTATTTAGAGCTTCCCAAATAGGTTTTTGGTTATGCCAGTTCCTCTGATTTATTGTGCCAAAGCTCTTATTTCTAGATAGTGTGACTGAGGTTACAGATTTAGTTCTAGATCCAACTGATAAGCATAGCTATTAACTATAATGCAGGTTCATTTTTCAATATCATCATCCCTCTCTAGACCTGCCACTTGAAGAGAGTGATGACTAGACCACTACACTAAGTCACCACACCTCTTATTATATAGATTATATCTATTAGATAGAATATATATAATAAATAGATTTTATATATTATATATGTTAGATAGAATTAGCAAATCATATTATAGCTGAAAAATATGTATAAGGCCTCAGAGTTCACCTTAAATAAAAGAAATATCTAGCTATTGCTAGTTAATATTTTTACATATAATTCATATATTTGTTTTTCCAATTTCCCAATAATAAACTATCTCATAATCCTGTAATTCTGAATTAGAGCTTCATGATGTAGTCTTACAGTATTTACAGTATTTCCAAAAATAATACTTTTATGATTAAGATTTGGGTATTACTTACTATCCTTACCAACTGTTATAAAGTATCTACTCAAATTTAATTCTAACTTAACTTTATAATTTAATATAAGTAAAATACTTATTTATTAATTTCTTATATTGATATTAGTAGAATCAAAATAAAAATCAACTATAGTTAAATAATTATCAATTATCATGTTATTTTTGTTAAAGTTTAAAATTATTGCAAGTCATCTGATTTTTGATTTCTTTACTATTACTTCCGATGCCGAAGTATATTAACTAATATTATCTATTATACTATATAAATATTTATATATATATTTATTTTGAAATTTATGATTCTTTAGGTAATAAATAAATATGTAATAATGCTTATAAGATTGAATTTGGTGCAATTTTTAAATTTTATTTATGCTTATGCAATAGTAGTTTTATTAGAAAAAATTTAATAATACACAATCAAATTCTTTACAATATAATAAATATACAAGTTATATTTCTACAAAAGATACTAAATCAAATACAGTCAGGAAATATAGCAAATAAGGGCAAATTAGAAAATCTAATTTGCACAGATTTGATTGGCTTTTGTACACCTTCTTGCTAGCAGTTTTAGAAAATTTTTTACATGTTTTATTTATTGCTTAAAACTTCTAAATAAAAGCATTAATAGATAGTAAAAAACATGTAGTTTAAATAATCTACAATAATCCACTCTAGTTAATTCTCGTTAAAAAAGTAAATAAACTATTAAAAAAGTAAATAAGATTTGGAATATTCTAGTTTTCATAATAATAATTTTTTTTTCTATTCAGTTGATTTGATTGGTTAGTGATCATTCTTGGATTGACATAAAGAAATTTCTGGAACCATTAGATCAGCGTTCTATTACCATAAATGGCGTGATCAGCACTGTACATATATGGTATATTTCCTGACTGTACTCATCACCATCAACTCTTACTATGCCATCCAACCAGTTGCTGAATAAACAGAGCCAAATCCTCCTTTACCGATCTCTTTAACATCAGATAATCTATCAAATGGAATCCATTCAATCACATCTTCATATTTACGGGCTTTAAGTTGGAATTCTTTCATGCAATCATCAATATCTTTATTTCTAATTGTCCACCTGTTGTTATGTCAGGGTCACACGATAAACACCATGCTTGTTGCGTGATATCTTCATTACACTATGCACATTTTCCATATTCAGAAGTTCTATATAATATACAATGTTTATTTTACATCTGCAATTTTAAGCTTTATATCGAATGTATAATTACCAACTAAATTAATAATTTGTACATAATGTTGAATAAGTATTTATGTTCTTGTTTTGTGAACTATTTTTATTTCATAAAATTATTAAATGTTTTTTATACTCAAACTAAATTAATGCGAACGAAATGATTTGTACTTAATGGTAAATAAGAATTTATGTGAACTTGTTTTTCTGTTTTTATTTCGTAAAGCTATTAATTGTTCTTTATACTTACGTGCTGGTGAGGTAATTAATGCAAATTCAGAAGAAATGATTTGTATAAAATGGTAAATAAGTATTTATATTCTTGTTTTGTGAACTTGTTTTTACTGTTTTTATTTTGTAAAATTATTAAAAGTTCTTATACTATACTCACTTACTAAATTAATGTAAATTAAATAATTTGTACGTAATGGTAAATAAATATTTATGATCTTGTTTTGTGAACTTGTTCTGCTGTTTTATTTCGTAAAATTATTAAATGTTCTTTATTACTTACAGACTAAATTAATAAGAACGTAATAATTTGTACGTAATGGCAAATAAGTATTTATGTTATTACTTTGTGAACTTGCTATTTAATTTAGTAATGTTCTTTATACTCACATGGCAAATGAAATGATTAATGTAAATTTTCTGTGAACTTGTTTTGCTTTATTTAATTCGTAAAATTATCAAATGTTCTTTTTATTCACGTGTTGTTAATATGAATAAAATGATTAATACGTATTGTTAATATGAATAAAATGATTAATACGTAATGGTAAATAAGTATTTATGCACTTGTTTAGTGCACTTGTTTTGCGGACTTGTTTCTAATTTTTTATTTCTAAAAAATTATAAAATGTTCTTTATACTCACTAACTAAATTAATGCGAATGAAATGATTTGTACGTAATGGTAAATAAGTATTTAATTTCTTGTTTTGTGAACACGGTTTGCTATTTTTATTCCTTATTATACTTACGGGCTAAAATAATAAATAATAAATATTTTGAGCTTAAATTACTGATATAGATTATGAATGCACTTTATGCTTACTCCCTGATAAATAAAATTGTGTAAGTGATTTTTAAATAAACTATGAACAGCATTATATTAATAAAATTAATATCAATTTTATGTCTGTAACAAATAGCAGTTTTCCAAATTCCCATAGAATTACCTGCTTCGGCAGCCTTCAGATAATATGTAAATGCTTTATTCTTATTTGCTTCAACCCCAACTTCTAAATAATAACAATAGCCAACTTGATACATTCTGTCAGAACTATTCATGTCTGTTGCTTTTTGATAATAAATGAATGTCTTGTTTTCATCTTTTTCGACCCTAATTCCATATTCGTAACAATATCCAAGCCTGTAAATTCTGTCTGGGTCGTTCATATATGTTAATTTTTGACAATCAGTGAGATTTAGTTTATTGTAAACATTGATTATTTTTTGTCAAATCTCCGTTCGACATTCTTGATTTATAAAATACATAGAAAAAATTGGATGATGGATGAATATCTCTATTTACTGATATGTATACAAGATTCTAAATTATACCGATGCAACTCTGCACATTGTACGTACGTAAGTAGATATTATTGGATACTATGGATACTCTCAACAAATAATACACAATTTAGTCTAATTAATTCTTTGTCATATGTTATATAATATAAAACTAAAAATTAACTATGTTTGTTTTTGAAATTGTGTATGCACTAAAAAAAGAAAATCCTTCGTCATGCATAAAGTTATTAAAAAAAAAAATCTAACAGAATCAATGAACTCAGCTTATTATAGATTTGCCCGTATAACAAATATAATAATAAAGAAATTTTGAAAATATTTAAGTTTTGGCATATTCAGAGTTCATTGCAAAGAAGATTGTTAAATAAGCTACTTCGATTTAATATTTTATTAGCTGAATTCATTCGTTAAGTATTTTGTCAATTGGCAGAGTTTAAGTCTGAAGGTGACGGTAGTGTAATGGTTGAATGAGAGAACGAATAAACAATTCTAGACAATAGCGCCAATTTAAAGATCCAACTGAGCACGAAATGGAAATACATAGATATAGGTATGTCTTAAAAGTAATCGAAAGAATGTTATCAAAAGGAGTTGATTCTTAAAGCGATGAATTATTATGATGGTTAATTCAATTTTTCAAAATCGCTGACGCTGGTGATACCAAAGGAGGTAGAATGTTTTTACTTTTCTTGTTTCAAAATAATTCTTTTCTTAGATGAACAAACTTCTCACGTGACCAAGTTCTGATAAATTACAAAACTGCCGTTTTACAAGAAATTCGAGTCTTAGTAGAACGATGTGAAGTTAATGTAAATCGGTCCGTTAAATTGAGTATTACAGGGTTTTATTAAAGTTACAAGTCAAATTTAAAAGATGGGGGCTTTTCAGTAGAAAAGAGGTAAAAAGTTTTTAGCACTTTTTTTTTAATTTTTAAATTAAAATATCTTGACAACTACTAAATCAAATTTAATAAATTTTTTTATTTTAATTTTATATCTATATAGAATTAAATAAAAAAAAATTATCAAATTTATTTTAATAATTGGTAAGATATTTTAATTTAAAATTCAAAAAACTTTTACTTAATAACCTTTTACCCCTTTTCTACTGATAAGCTCCCATATAAGTATACTACTTTATTAAACTTGTATATCGGGAAAATGGACGTGGAAGTTATTTTTCTTTATTAAAATTCAAGAACTTATATACATTTATTTTATTGGAGCGCTTACGCTCCTAGAAAAACGATTTCGTTCTAATTTGAGCGTACATGCTCTCTTCAAAGCGAATACTTTAATTCGAGCGTTCACTCTCCTTGGGTAATCGCATATACGCGTACACGCTTTTACATGGAATAAGCACTTAAATAGATCAAACTTTAATTATCGGGGTAGTTTATTATGTAACTATAATAATAAAGAATAATACAATAATAAAAGAATAAAACTAAACCAATAAACTAATACTACAATGTGAGATCCGATTCTTGTTATAAACTCTATAACTAAGACATCGAAGGTTCTAAATCATCATTTGAGACAAGGTCTGAGGAAACTCAACTAAGGCGGAAACCCAGGCCTTAAACACCTTTTAATTTATTAAGAGCTACTGCGCTATCTTTAATCCCAACCTTCTAAGACTCTTTGTACTATCAACAAGACTTCGTTATTACTTCTCTTGTCATAACAACAAGACACCCATGTCTTGTTTACATAAACATTAGTGACTAATGATTACAAGTTTCCTTATATTACTCATCGGAGTTAGTCTATGTCATTAAGCCTCCATTCGCCACCTAGGAGCCTCATAATATTCTTGAGGTTCGGGTCATTTAGGCTTTTAGTACTACCAAGTCACATCCAAGTCACGGGTTTAATTATAAAACCGTGAATTCCAATTACTCGTAGATAAAAAAAAGATAATCAGGTATACATTATTTAAATATTATCCTGTATGTTTTTCATTAATTTATCGATACTCAATCGATACTTTCTTGTTATCTGGCATGATTTGACGGATACATGGCTATCGGCAGGATAATTGTAAAAAGCACATGGCCGAAGACATCGTGCGTTGAAATTTTACAGTCGATGCAGATAACTGGTTTATCTGTAAGGCATGGCGTATACACCTACGGAAATAATTTTATATTACTTCAGCAGATAGAATATGGTACATGATTTTAATAAAAATTTGTGGAATAATGTGAAAATTTTTCCTTTAGTGTCTACATAGTACCTGCGGATAAGTATTATTTTTCCAATTGAAAAAATTACAGATCATACAGAGAACCTCCATAAGTGCACACAATCAGACTAATTTGTATTTGGAGAACAATGAAAATCATTTATAGAAGATAAACAGATATTTAGATCGGAATTTAAGGATGCATTTCGAGAGATCATGCATTTATTGAGTATGCACTTAGAGAGTTTCTCCATATTATGATGATTCAGTAATTAATAAATTCAGTGACTTCACATTTATACAGTACCGGACAGTAAAACGCACCCACTCTTCATTAGTAAAATCTTTAAATTGGTATAACTTTTCTAAAACAAGTTAAATCAAAAAACTTCTGATAAATTGATAGATTTAAGCTAAACTGCATTTCTGTCAGAGGATTTATTTATTTTAAGAAAGTTAAAGTTTTTAATAGTTTAAAAAATTGGCGTTTAATATATAAAAAAAAGAAAAGATGTAGGCTTATTTAACCAATCAGAATAAATTACTCCAAAATTAGTCAATCAAAGCGATTATGTAAATACCAAAGATTGATGTCTTATAGTATAGATTGGCCGTAGTATTATTAGTAGATTTCAACATTAGTCAACTTAATCAACTTAGCCGGCTAAGTCAGCCGATTTTTAAAAAACTGAACTGGCTTAGGATAATAAAATTGATTGGTGTAGCAACTAATCTTACAAAAAAATTATTATATCGATATAGCGTCAGTTATTTATAGTTATTTATAGCGATAGTGCGAAATTATGAGTTCAATGCATAAGTTATTTAATTTTCTGCCACGATGACCCAGCCAGGGCAGACCCATAAGTGCGAGTTGAGGGTCTGTCAAGTCACATAGAGGAATAATGTGAATGAAATGCTGAATTGCGCAAAGAAAAAATCATCTATTTTGTTGCAATATAAGAATAAAAATCTATCTTTTGAATTTATGGAATCATTAAAACTTTTTTCTATAATAAAACATGGAATCATAAAAATACTATTTTCTAGGCCACGAATTTTTCGACCAAATGTTATTGTGAAAGTTAAAAGGTACTAAAGAATTCAAACTTTTCGCATAACTCAAAATTTAAAATTTGAAGAATTTTACTTAATTTAGCAAATCTGAAATAATTTAGGAACGCAATTGTCTAATTAAAAATTTTTATAAACTAATTTGCAAACACATTAAGCCCCTATTATATCCCATGGTAGATAGTTGAAGCAAAGATACAATACGGGATAATAGATTATATTACTAGGCGAGCTTTTAAAAAGTTCCGCCAATTCGCCTAATGCTCCAAAGTTTTTGTAAATAAATGTATATGATTTCGATCCTCAAAATAAGTAATTTATAAATAATATTAATGCAAAGAAAGCGATTTAATTTTATTGTAACTTTTTCGAGAAAAAAAAAACAACCATTCTTTTCTGCTTAGAAATTTGTTTATTGTTACATGACGATGTAGTTATATTTAATTGAACCTATTCAGATAACCATAGAATTATTAAGCAAATTATTCCAAACTAAATTTTTGAATTCTCAATTGGTATTAGAAATTATAAGTTTAAAACAAGGATAAATGATATCTATTGTGGAGCCTTTATCAATCAATACTGTTGCTTATTGCTAATAAACTTCAACAATGCCATATGTTCCTCGAAATGATATTTCTTTATACAACAATTTTTTTAAATTGCTTAAATTTTTGTAATCAAAATCATTCTCACAAAACTCTATGGAGGCTAATGTAATATTCTTATGGAGAGCCTCTGCCAAGATTCTTCCTTCTTCTAATCCAATATTATTATTGCTAATATTTAAAGAAGTCAGAGTATTGTTGATGCAAAGAGCTTTGGCTAGTGCTTTCCTTAAAACCCAATGTTATTAAAGCTAAAATCTAAGTAAGTTAAGGTTTTGTTATTACAAAGAGCCTGTGCCATTGCTTCTCCTCCTTTAAAATCAATACCATTATTACTAATATCTAAAGATGTTAGAGTAGTATTTACGTAAAGAGCTTCTGCTAGCGCTTTTACTTCCTCAAAAGAATGTTTATTATTAGAAAGATCTAAGAAAGCTAATGCAGTATTTATGCAAAGAGCCTCTGCTAATGCTTTTCCACCATCTTCAAATTTATTATCGCTAATATCTAAATTAGTTAAAATGGTATTTTTAGAGCTTCCGCTAATGCTTTCACTCCTTCAGAACCAAGTTGATTGTGACTAATCTTTAAAGTAATCAGAGTAGTATTAACGCAAACTGCTTCTGCTAATAATTTTCCTTCCACAGAACCAATTCGATTATTATAAAGATTTAAGGATGTTAAAGTAGTGCTTGTGCAAAGAGCTTTTGCTAGTGCTTTCATTCCTTCAAATCCAATATCATTATCACCAATGTCTAGAGAAATCAAAGTTGAATTTTTATAAAGACATTCTAATAATGCACTTAGGCACTTAAAATTCCATAGAAGTTCACAAAAATGCAAAGAAGTTAAAGCAGTATTCTTGCGAATAGCCTCTGCTAATAATTTCACTTCTTCAAAACCAAGACGATTATTTGAAAGTTCTAATGAAATTATAGTAGGGATTCTGCTAATAACTTTTATTAATTATTCTATATCCTCATAATCAAAATAAATATAATACAATGATAAATTGATTATAGTGGTATTTGTAAAAAGACTTTCAAATATTACTTTATTAAGAATAGTTCTCCAAAGTGATAATTCTTTAAGATTTTTACTTGTTCGTAGAAACATTACAACCAAAGAACTTTCAACAGCTCTTACGATCAAATCTTCATCTTCTTCAAAATGGCCTATAAAACCAAGAGCTGTTGAATGAGGGTTACTACGAAATCTATGAGATACATCCGCATCAAATCCTTCATCATCAAGTCAATTTTCAACACCATTGGTCAAATATTTACCAGCAAATGTAGTATAACTTGAGTACTCAAATAATGGTTTTGGGTAGTTTGGAAGATTAAGTTTAAAAGGGATCAATAGTGATTGTTCTTTAGCGTTTAACGATAAAAGATATATTCTGATAAGTCTTTTGTCTTGGTAATAATACGTTGGCCTGCTCCATAATATTGGTACAATAATTCTGCACCATTGACGGTTTACAAGAAGGCTTGAAAATAAATTTTTATAATCTTTGTAATTTTGAAAGTTATTAAATATTTCGAAAAAACATTCATTTGGTAGTTTATTCATTTTAAGGATAAGAATTGATATCGATGATTACGTACGTAGAATTTTCGTCACCTATATATAGCAAATGTTGTGAACCTTATCACATGAGTATAGATGCATAAATACGTATGTACGTACGTATGTAGATCTATTTACGTAATACGAATTTGGGTCAAAATCCCAACATAATACCGACAAATTTAGCCAGTACTAGCTATAATGCTGGCCAATTTAATCGGTATTATGTTCTTTCGATAATCTGTTCGTGATTTTGACCCAAAATCACGTAATACATAATAAGATATTTGATTAGAATACGCATGTACATGTACTAGAATTACTATGATCCGTTGGTTAAATGGTGAAATAAGTTATCTCTGAAATGAATTATCAGCGGATAAATTGTTTATGAAACAAACTTGTTTTTGAATCGATTGTTTGTAAAATACTGTAAAACTTTGTATATTAACTACAATCATCGTATATTGAATAAGGCCACACAAAGTTTTGAATCACCTGGTGTTCCGTCGGTGGGTCAGATATTTTTTTCAATCTACTGTAAATTAATAGATACATAATCACATCTAAGGCCACATCTAAGGCCACGCAAAATTAATTTTTCGCTTTGCATAATATTGAGTTAAAAAATTTGGAATTTTTTTTTCGAACCTCTGGTAACTCCTCAAAATTAAGACACATTATTGCGACTTTTTTGAATTGGACCTAAATTAAGAGCCCCGAATTACTATTTAATTTTTGTAATTAATAATAATTATTACATATCAACCATATGATGCATCCATTAAAATGATCCCCAAATCTAATAAAATTAATGTAATTATTGTGTCAAACCATCTCCTATTTTTTTAAAAAATCAATTTGTTTATGGTATTTATTTATCTATTAAATGTTTTAACTCATATAAACACGTCCGCTAAATATGCGTCATAATTTTTAGGGTAATATAAAAAGTCGCCGTAATGTTAAGGTCGCAAAATGACCAATAAAAAAAGTATCATATGTTTTTTTTTATTAAAATACTTGCTTGGCTTCTCCGATACAAGTTACATTAACTATAAAATATTAATCAAATGTTTGTAATTATATTTTTTTAACTAATGCAATCTTTTCAGATGTAAATATGCAATGATATGTATCTAACTATAGTTACAATCTTAATCATAATTCAAAACCAAGTTTCAAGAATTTATTGAAGACGTTGCTTTATCTTATTTATTAAATTAAAGGTAAAATTATTATTCATTTAATTTATTAAGTGAGATTGAAGAATATATTAAATGAAGTTATTCAAGTTCATAATATTTTATTTATCAAGAAATAAAATTTTTGGATATATCTAAATTTTAAATTCAATATTAATATTAATTTTAAATAATATCTTTAATTGTACATGAGAATTTTATGCCGTTAAAAAACTATTCAATATCTAAACATTATAATAAAATGAATAATAAATTGTATATTAATAAGCAAGTTTAACATCGTAGTACTTCTAGTAAGAATATCAACAGACTCAATACATAAGTTTTACAAAATGTTGTCGCTATGAAAATCAGCATGAATGTATCCTGCACGTTCCTGAATATAAATGAACTCTTCTGAAATATCTTCCAGTATAATGTTTGTAATTTAGTTTGCCATGTAAGCTTACAAAAATTCCCTCTTAAATATTTATAAAGCCTCCCTTTATTAGCATACTGTAATACCATCAAGTATTCATTGGTTTCTGTTTTTTGGGTTATTCCATATATTGCGAGCTTAATAGACATTTATTAATTGAAAATTATGATCAATCATGAATTAAAATTTCGGAAATTTTTCAGCTACCATCATCACGAAATCGCAGGGTCACACCTTTTGTAAACTGTCATAATTAAGCAAATCTGAAATAGTTTAGGAATGCGATTGTTAATTAAAATTTTTATAACCTAAATTGCAAACACATAAAACACCTCTATAGGCAGTTGAAGCAAAGATACAATACAGGATAGTATATTATGTTACCAGAAAGCTTTAAAAAAAATTAACCAATTCGCCCTAATGCTTCCAAAGTTTTTTGTAAACAAATAAGATTTTTCGATCCTCAAAATAAGTAATTTATAAATAATATTAATGCAAAGAAAGTAATTAAATTTCATTAATATATGGCAACTTTTTTTTTCTGTTCAAAAATTTTTTATTATCGCAAGACGATGTAGTTATATATAATTGAACTTATTCAAATAATCATAGACTCATTCCAAACTCAAATTTTAAATTCCTAGAAATTACAATATACAGTAATAGCAATTTGGTCAACAAATGTATATGTCGATAAATTTTCCGCTAATTTAGTAAATTGTTTTAAACACAAGCAAACAACTTTACATATTATGAAAGAATAATAAGTTTAAAACAAGAATAAATGATATCTACCGTGAAGTCTTTAAACTTCAATAACACCGCATTTCCCTTGAAATAAAATTATTTTATAGGAAAATTTTTTTAAATTGCTTAAATTTTCGTAATCAAAATCATTATCATAAAACCCTGAGGAGGTTAATGTAATATTTTTATGGAGAGCCTCTGCCAAGATTTTTCCTCCTTCTAATCCAATATTATTTTCGCTAATATTCAAAGAAGTCAGAGTAGTATTGATACAAAGAGCTTCTGCTAGTGCTTTCCCTCCTTCAAACCCAATGTTATTATGGCTAAAATCTAAGTAAGTTAAGGTTTGTTTTTACAAAGAGCCTGTGCCATTGCTTTTCCTCCTTCAAAATCAATACAATTATTTCTAATACTTAAGGACGTTAGAGTAGTGTTTATGCAAAGAGCCTCTGCTAGTGCTTTTACTTTCTCGTAAATGAGTTTATTATAAGAAAGATTTAAAAAAGTTAATGTAGTATTTACGCAAAGAGCCTCTGCTAATGCCTTTCCACCATCTTCAATTCTATTATTGGCAATAGCTAAATTAGTTAGAGTGGTATTTTTACGAAGTGCTTCCGCTAATGCTTTCACTCCTTTAGAACCAAGCAAATCTTTAAAGTAATCAGGGTAGTATTAACGCAAAGCGCTTCTGCTAATAATTTTCCTTCCTCAGAACCAAGTCCATTATTTTAAAGGTTTAAGGAAGTTAAAGTTGTGTTTGTGCAAAGAGCTTTTGCTAATACTTTCATTACTTCAAATCCAATATAATTATTGCAGATATCTAGAGAAGTCAGAGTTGAATTTTTATAAAGACCTTCTAATAATGCTTCTAAACACTTTAAATCAGACTGACTTTCATAAAAATGCAAAGAAGTTAAACCAGTATTCTTACGAATATCTTCTGCTATTAATTTCACTTCTTCAAAACCAAGACAATTATTTGAAAGATCTAATGAAGTTATAGTAGGAATTTTGCTAATAGCTTTTATTAAGTCTTTTATATCCTCAGAATTAAAATAAATATCGTAGAATGATAAATTGATTATAGTGGTATTTGTAAAAAGACTTTTAAATATTACTTTATTAATAATAGTTTTCCAAAGAAATAATTCTTTAAGATTTTTACTTGTTCGTAGAAACATTGCAATCAAAGAACATTCAACAGCTCTTGCGACCAAATTTTCATTTTCTTCATTATACTCGAAATAATCAGACGTATTTAAATAAGATCTAAGAGATTCATTAGCTCCATATTCTTCATCATCAAGCCAACTTTCAATACTATTGATCAAATTTCCATCTACAAACGTATTATAACTTGAATACTCAAATAATGGTTTTGGACAGTTTGGAAGAACAATTTTAAAAGGGATCAGCAGCGATTGTTCTTTAGTGTTTAACGATAAAAGATATATTCTTGTAAGTCTTGCATCGCAGTAATAAGCCGATGGCCTACTCCATAATAATTCTGCTCCATTGACGGTTTACAAGAAGGCATGAAAATAAATTTTTATAATCTTTCTTATTCTGAAAGTTATTAAATATTTCGAAAAAACATTCGTTCGGCAACTTATTCATTTTTAAAAAAATAAGAATTATAATAATATTAAAATTTGTCGATTTAAAAAAATAATGTTGTGAAACCTTATCTGTTAGCATATGATCATATGAGTACAGGAGTAAGACAAAATGATGAACCAAAAATTGATCTCGTGTAACCTAGAGTTGCTAAAATCCAATTTGTCACTCGATCACCCAAGTAGAGTTAATACCTCTATCCGGATTTATATATCCGGATTAGGGTGTCCAGGATTATGCGAAAGCATAATATGCGCATAATTTACCATTTTTTCGCATCGCATATGCTTCGCATAATCGAGCAAAAAAAGCATAAATCACGTGAATAAAATATGATTGGTTTTTAAGAGTATATTAACTTCGAAAGTAAGTTCCAAACACTACCAAAAAGTTCCGATGTAAAAAATGAATGAGCTTAAATTACAAGCATAGTTGAAGTAAAATTTTCGGTAAATTAGAACTAATTACATATAGCGTTCAATAATAAAAATCACATAATCGATCACATAATTTTAAATTTATTTCGCATCCACCGCATAATCAACCTCGCATAATTTACCTGGTACCTCATCGCATCGCATAATCTGGACAACCTAATCCGGATGCAAAAGTTACGTTTTTGGTAGATCTGTGGTTACTTTTTTGGTAGGTCTAATTTACCCCCTAAATTGAGGTGGCGTTCTTGATGCATAAAATTTCTATAAAATTTCAAGAATTCAAGCTAAGATATCTCAACGACCACCTAATTAAAATCAAATAATTTTTTTTTATTCTGATCCTTTAGTTTTTCGTAGAATCGAAATAAAAAATTTCATTGAATTTAGTTGGTTGGTTGCTGAGATATCTTCGC
>CAJVPY010002948.1:0-15013 GCA_910591965.1 Dentiscutata erythropus | reverse complement strand
TTAGATATTATTAGAATTTTTAAACTTTGTTTTTAGTCTAATAGTAATATAATTTGTATTTGAGCACCAACAAGACTATCAAAGAATTAAAAATATATATATATATAATAATTTAATATTTTATAAAAATTATTATTATAAAAATAATAAATCTTTAAAAATTAATAACTTTTGATTTATTGATTTAATTTAAATGATTTAATTACTAAAATGATCTTCTTATAGAGGCAATTTTAATAAATCTTAAATTAGCTAAATCTGATTATATGATTTTGAGATTATTAATGTTTCATATTATGTTTACTATAGTAAATATAATACAAACTATTAATAATCTTGAGCGAGATTATATAATTAAATTTAACTGATTTTAGATTTATTCAAATTGTCTCTATAAGAGGATTATTTTGGTAGTTAAATTATCCAAATTAGATTAATAGATTAAAAGTTATTAATTTTTAAAGAGTTTATTATTTTTTATTAAATATTTTAATTTTTTTCTAATTGCAGATTTTCTTTAAATACAGGTTAACATATTGGTCTCAACAATATACATTAGAAAAAATCAACTGTATATAGTATTTAAAGTATTTATATTTTTATTTTAGCATATTAATTTAGTAATAAATAAAAAAATTTAAAAATATATATTTATAATAATTAATTTTTTTTGTGTTTTATTACTTCTGTATTTGTTATAGCTATTTTCAAAAAATATAAAATAATGCAGATTACTTTATTACAAGAAATTTATAAAATTTTTAAGATTTCTTTTATTTTTTAAATAGTAAAAGATTATCACTAATTTCTTGACAATATAGTTTTAATAATATTAGTATTATTAATTTTCTGAAAGCTTAAAAATTACAACAGAGATTCTTGATAAATATAAGATACAAATAGTCTAAAAGATTATTTGCATTATATAATTATTGAAATCTCTGTTGTGATTTTTAACTTTTTATAAAAAATTTATAAATAATATTTTCTGCCTTATATTGTTTATATCTATTTTTATTATAATTTTTTTATATTGTTTAAATTTATTTTTATTATATTGTTTAGAATTATATTATTTTGTGCATATGCGCTGTAACACACCTTATAAGATCAGGTGTAATGTGAAATCAAAACAATAAATTAATTCGTTAGTTTAGGGTTAGGGTGAGGGTTAGGTTAGAGTTAGATTAGGGTTAGGTTAGAGTGCTTTAGCGAAAAAGTTTTAACCCAAAATTTTGCAAGAAATTTTTTTTGTTAGTACACGAAGAGAGGTTTCATAAGCAAAATTTTTAGCTACAAGCAATTTTTTAAAAGATCGCTATTTTTTTCAATTTCACGTTACACCTAATCTTAAATTCTGATTGGTCGATCAGTGGGTGCGTTACTACGCATATGTGCTAAATTATATAACTCTATTGTTTATATCTATTTTTATTATAATTTTTTTGTGATTAGAAATCTTTTTATAAAAGATTCTCAATTATAATATTATTTTATAAGAAATTATAATAAAAGTAAGTATAAATAATAAATAGTAAGACAAAGTATTATTTTTATTATACACTAGTTTAATTTTATTAGTTAATAAGATTGCTAGCTACTTTATACTATGTTGTAAAATAAAGATCAATTTATTATTATCTAACTATATTAATTTCTTTTTACAAATATCAATTACAAATATTAATAAACAAAATAAAAAATAATTAAATATTTTATTAATACAAAATTTGATAATTATTAAACATTTTATTAAATAAGTCAAAAGCAAATATTTAATTAATTAGAACTTGAATAAACTAATTAAATAATTATTTTAATAAAAAAAAATCATTTTTAATTTTTTATTTAATAATCTTAAAAATAATTAGAAAAGATAATTTTCTCTAGTTAAATATAGTTATTTTCTTTATACAATTATTTGAACTTTTATAATTTATATTTAATTAATATTTTATTAATAAGATTTTTTTAACTTTTTCTAAAGCTAATAATAGTACTGTATTTATTTAAATTAGTTTATTTATAAAAAATTAAAAATTAATACTATATTTATAATTAATACTTAGATATAAAAACATTTATGTAATAAATATATATATATATATAATAGCTTTTTTTTTTATATAATAAAACTATATTTATTATATATTTAAAAAAAATAATAAAATTATTTTAAAAAAAAAATAAAAAAATAAATTTATATATAAAAAAAGAAACAATTATATAGATTAAGAGAGAAAAAAAAATCATACTTTTAATAAAAAAATTATATAATCTTTAAAAAGTTTTTATATGGTATAAAAATTTATTTACAGTATACGTAAAAAGTTTTTTATATATAATAATTATATGCTTAAATAATAATTATATTACCGTATATTGTTAAAATATATAAAAGAATATTTTAAACAAAAATTAAGTAAAATTTTTTTTAAATAAAATACAGTATAAACTTTTGATAATTTTACATAATTGATTTATAAGATACACCAAATGCACCATATACAAATATTTAATTAAATTGCAATAATTTTTAAATTTTTTAAATACGTATCAAAATTAATTATTTAGATTTTTAATATTTAAAATTTAAAAATAATTTCAAACATGAAAAAAAAAAATCATGCGACGTACAGTATATCACTAACCTTTAAGCACAACCTGTAAGGTAGAAATTATAATCGAAGGCTAAAGTACCACGTGAAATTTTTAAATAGTTTTCCCACTTACCCGGTATAGATAAACTTTTTTTAACCTTCAAAAATGCACGCACTTACCACATTTTGAAAAGATAGTTAAAATTTGAAAAGTTTAGAATAATATTTTAACGAATTAAGTCAAGTAAAAAAAACTTGTTAGTTATAAAAAAAAATAAAGTTTTATTTTTTAAGAAAAAAGTATATACGTAAAAAAAAGACAAATATAGAAAAGATAAATTTATTATAAAAAAAAACTATAAAACCATATAAAAGATTATTGAATACAAGATTGGTAAATTGGTCACAAGATGAAAATACTATGACTTAATATCTCAATTTAGGCAAATTTGACAATTTTTTTAACAGGTTAAATGCAGAAAATTCAATTTGATTGGTTAATATATTAAAAATACATTTAAAGAAAATGTTTTTATATATATAATTTGAAAAATAACTTGCATTTAAAGAATATAAAACATGCACTTATTTTATAAGTTTCAACTTGGGACTAGACTATTTTTATACATATAGAGAAAACTTGTACTTAAAGAATATGTATTTAAAGAAAGTTAACTGTATATGAATAAGTATTATCTAGAGAAATTAAAACTTTATACTTTCAAGTTTATCTATTAATTTTGTATTTAAAAAAGTTAATTGGTAATATAACCACATACTGTATATATTATTAGCCAAATTTCAAGAGCTAAATTAGATAAATATACAATAATAAACTTGAATATCTAAAATTTTATTTTTTTTTATCAACACTTAAATAAAATAAGATATTACACAATAAAAGTAATTGTATAATTGTAACTATTAATAAATAAAATATAGAATTTAATTCAAGTTTTAGTAATTTTTTTTTTAAAAAATTCGGCAGTTTTGTCTCTACTTTATTTTTAATAATATTATACTTTGAAATATTAAATTTTTTAAATAGCTATTTCTTTTAATATCTAAGTTACAAATATTGGCTTACTTAGTTGTTCTATAAATATCTATATATAATCTGCTATAGTAAGATTTATCTTCATATTAATTTACTTTACAAACAAGTTTATCAATACTTCATCAGATAGTTCTTACAGCCTGTTAAGACTACTAATTTATTTTCTACTATTTTGCCTTCTGTTTACTTTTTATCCAACTCAAAACTTCATTTTTTGCTATATCTAATATAGTTTTCTATCTTGTATTAACTTCTTTCTTATGTTTTTTTTTCTTCATGTGTCTTATTTATTAGATTTTTTTTTTATTTGCCTTCTTTTTCCTTTTCTTCTTTCTTTGTTTTCTTCTAGTATTTACATTATATCCTCACTTTTTTTTTGTATTATACTATTTTCTTTTTCCAGCTCTGCACTAACTTGCATTTCTTGACTTAAATCTTTTCATATATCTTTTTTATCTATCTCTTCCAAAGCCTTACTATAAAGTTTCTAGTTTGTTTGTTGGATATAAATATTGGCCATATTTTAGTGAAGTTTTCTTTTATGATCAAACCCTTTATCCATCTCTCTCTTCTTTGTAACTTTTCAGTAAAATTTTCTTTTTCTATTATAACAAGAATTTCTTCTTTCTTTTCGTTTATATTTTGCACTTCTTTATTTCTTTAAGAATCATTTTTACTTCTTGCTCTTTAATATCTTATATTAGCCTTATTGATACTTTACAACTTACTAAGTGTTTAATGCTTTCTGTTTTTTTTTTTGCATATAATACATCTATCAGTTTTGTATATTTTAGATTTTCTCTGATTAAGCTTTTCAAACACTAGCAAAACATTGTTTATACACTTTAATTTAAAAGGCTATATTGTATTTGATCTGTAAATATGATTACACTGCTTAATTCTACCCTTTAAAATTTTATAAAAAATTGGCCAATACTGTAGAATCACTTTTTTTTGATATATGGTATTCTGCCTGTTATATACAAATATCTATTCTGCTTTATTTATGACTTTCTCAAACATTCTAACAAAAGAGTATATTGGTTTTTCTATAAATTCTTTCATATCTAATGCTATAGGAGCCAAGAGCTCTATAAATCTAGCACTTTCTTTGACTTTGAGATCTGCCAAATTATTAAAAATATCTTCTGAGTAACTCTTGATTTTTGTAAAATTAAGAGTTAGTTGCTTCATTTTAACTATTTCTACTATTGTTGCAATCAGGCCACCATTTTTAATCTTAAATTATTGTTTTGTTTTGTTTGCTTTAAGCCTTTTTTTTGATTGCAAATATAACTGCACTACTATTTGTTATTACTTCTACTTCTTTTTCTTTAGATATTACTAGTAGCACTACCAGGATTGCTATTAACTCTGCTTTTGTTGATAAGAACTATTTTTTAGTATTACAAGCTATTTGATATAGAATCTGATCTTCTTCTATAATTTGTACTATCCTACAACCTATCTTTATTTTTGTAAGATCCTCTGATATTCTGAGTAAGCTATCTGTATAAAACAACAAACTATTTAAAGCTTTATTTTGATCTCAGATCTCTATTAAACTACTTTTAAATATTTTATCTTCAACTACTCTATTTATTAAACACATTTCTCATCTTATACAATCTATAATTAATAATTTCTTTCTCTTAACTTTTTGTATCTCTTTTACAATTACTATCTTTTTCTTTATATCTTTTTGATAGCTTTTTCTAAAGAATATGCATTAAAAATCATTTGTGGGCCACTTTCTGACTTTTGTACCAGGTTTGATATATCTTCTAGTTTTCTACATTTTATCGAAATAGATGCTTGGTTTTTAACATATTGCAAGAATTTTCATTTTATCCCTAATTGTAGCCAAATTGTCTTTGTCTAATTTTCTATTTTGGTATACTTTTCTCTCTTTTCTATGATTTTTCTAATTTTGATTTGTATATAATCTTTATCTTTCCATATAATCTATTCTTTAAATCTTTTATTCTTTTTAACTTTTCTATACTTATCTTGAATATATTTGGATTATCTGTCTTAAGCTTGTATATAGGCTTGACTTCTCTTGTTATTGAGTCAATAATCATTTTTTTTTCTAATGTATCAAACCAATTTGCTTTTTTTCTTCTTAAAATAAGATTATTTATTAGTTTAATTTGTTTTCAAGTATATATTAATTTACTATCTGCTGTTAGAAGCTACGATGATAATTATAACTCTATTTTGCTTGCATTTGTTTCTTTATAAAAAATTTATATTTTTTTAAGATCTTTGCAATTTCATAATCATTAGCTATTTAAAAGAAATTCATATTCCAACTTTTTGTAAAGTTATTCTCTTTTATTATAAAATTTAAAGATTTTGCTTGCTGCAGAATTTGTATATTCAAGTTTTTTATTTTTAACTTTCTTTTTGCTAAAAGCTCATGATTTGTTAGAATATATTTGGTTAAGTCTGTCTTGTACTAACCTTGTTTCAAACTTATTATCATCAATTTTTTTAAAAACCTGCTTATATTTAGTCTTATTATAAGTTCTGAGAAATGATATTCTATATGTCTATTTCAAAGACTTTTGAAGTTCACTATCTCTGGATGCTTTTTTATTATATTTACTACCATGAATAGTATTAACATTTTTTATTTTGTAAAATATACTATAGATTGATATATTTTATCGTATTAAGCTTTAGTTAAATATAAAAGTATAAACCTATATTTTAGTATAAATACAAGAACCATATTGTTTATATATATAACCTGGCTGAATGATATTTTTTTATATTTGAGCAATTCTGTTATTTTGTTTACTTCCTTCTTTGCCTTATATATATCTAATCTTTGCTAGTTCTTGATTGAGATCCAAACTCCCAAAAAATAAAACGATTCCTTTAAACCTTTAGCCAGAAACTTTGTTTTTGGGCTTTTGGCTTATACAAATAAATTGTTCTCTATTTTTTTCTTCCTAGTTTTGCTACTACTAACTTGGTCTTGCTTAGGTTTATTTTAATATCGTTTAGTTTGTTGAATTCATTTGATATATTGATTGTCTCTTGTATACTTTTCTGATTATGTGTTACCCATATTGAATTATCTGCATATGCTAATACATCTATTTTTAGCTTTCATCATCAACTTTTCTGTTAGCATCTATTAAATTATCTTGTATTTTGTAGTTTAATTTTGCATCTTGTACTCTAAAAAGAAGTGAATCATAAATATTCTTCAAACCAAGGGTGACAAAACCTCCTTTTGGTCTATCTCGTCTCCTGCTTTAAACAGATCTGTGCTACTATATTCTGTTATAATGCTAGATCTTCTATTTTCATATAGATACAGTATAAAGTCTGCTAGCTTTTGTAGAAGTTCAAGTCTTTCTAGAGCTTTTTTTAATATTACTATACTTACTGAGTCGAAGAATTTCTATAGTTCTTTTTTTTCTCTACTGCTTTTTCAATTACTGTAGGTTTCTGAAAATAAGCTACTCTTTTTTGGCAAAAAAGTTACACAAAAATCATGGAAGTAGCTTATTTTAAGGTAAAATTTTGAAAAGGTTGATTTTTATTATTTTTTCAAAATCTGAAAGTAGTTTCTATATATAAAAGTCAAAATTCTATTAAGTAAATCAAAGAAAGTCACTTAATAGGAGTTGTTCAGAACGTAAAAATACACATATACCAAAAATTAGAAAACTTTTTACTAAGATGTTTTTGCATTTTACGTTTGAACGTAAAATGCAAAAATATCTTAGTAAAAAGTTTTTCGATTTGCTTCAAACTTTCAGAATATGTGTATTTTTACGTCCTAAACAACCCCTATTAAGTGACTTTCATCGATTTACTTAATAAAATTTTGACTTTTATATATAGAAACTACTTCTAGATTTTGAAAAATTATCAGGATAGCTTATTTTGGAATAAAGATTTTTCTTATATTTCTTCTCCAAGAAAAGAGAAAGTAGCTTATTTTTGGAGGTAGCTTATTTTTGAAAACCTATGGTATATTGTTCATAATACACAAAGAGGCTACTGTGCTTTTCTCAGAAAGATTTACAAAATTTGCACCTTTTAATATATTGTTTTCCCTCATAACTTTGTCTAATCTTGCTTACACTATTCTTGTAAATATTTTTCTACATGTTTCTAGCAAGTCTATAAATCTTGTATTACTCAGATTATACTTCTAAAAGTTTCTCTTAGATATTAAATATAATTGTTTTACTTTCTACTTGTCTGGAATTTTATTATACTTTAAAACTGTATTTATGAAAGTTATCACTCTTTTTGTTAACTTCACAGACAATTTTTTGAATAATATATAGCCAATACAGAATATACCAGATGCTATTTTATTTATTTATTTTTTTTTTAAAGTTAAGGAGACTTCTTTGGCCTGAAAGCTTTTATTAGCAACTAGACGAAGTTTAAATGCAATTACAACAATAGTACATCAAGCCACACGTGCACTTTTGGTGCCTAATTTAAATAGTCCGCCCAAAGCAGTAGTGCTATGCTAAGGGTTCTACACTATCTGCCATATCTACACCCCAACTATGGGGGTACCCATTTAAACTATCTGGTTACAACTGCCAACAACTACCCAACTAACCCTGGGCTTCCTCACTATTTATATATGGATTTTGGTATCACCCTGGCAAAGGATTACTGACTGCTTTAGGACTAGGAATGCTAACGACTCGACTAAGTTGATGACTTTAAATTTTAAGTCAATAATCACTTTATTTATCAAGTTAGTCGACTAAGTTGATTAATAAGAAATCAGTTAACAATTAGTGTACTGATAATCAAATAATTAAATTATCGACTAATATTGATAGATACATAGTAAATTAATTGTATCATATGTGTATAATTATTAAAATTATTTGTATCATATATGTATAATTGTTAAAATTAATTATATCATATGTATATAATTGTTAAAATTAATAGTATATAAATTGGTGATACTAAATAAAAATTTTTAACTTTAATACTACCGGATAAAATAAATACAATGAATAAGTTTAATCAAAATTTTGAAAATTATAATAGTTTTAATGGATATATTACCAAAATAGAAAAATTAGAATATGGTGAAATGCTTAACACAGATATGCAAATTTTTGAAATTAATAATTCTAATATTAATAGTGAAGAGAATATAAAAATCAAAGATTCTATAGTAGAGGTAGAAGATACAAGTTCAAAAACTTCTACTAGATATTCTGCAGATGTATAAAATCATGTAGACAAAGAGGATCGACATTGTAAATTTCCAGAATACACTACTATATTTTCACTAAAGACAAGTACATCAAGCATACAGGAACATCTATATAGATATGGATTATTAAAAAAAAAGAAATACAAATCACATTCTGAAAAAGAACAAATAGAACAATTAATTCTTTTAATTAAATGGATTATTCAAAGTATATAACCTTTTTCTGTAGTAGATGAGCCTTCATTTCGTGAATTATTAAATAAACTTGATCCACTATTTAAAATTCCAAAGCAACAATCAATTCAAAATAAAATTTTGAATACATTTATAAAACAACGTTATAAACTTAATATAATAATTAGTAATATTTCTGGAACTGTATCAATTACTACAGATATGTGGGCTAATATTAAAATAGAGAGTTTTCTTGCTCTTACAATTCACTTTGTTGATAAGTATTGGCACTTACAACATTTTACTTTAGAAATACTTAAATTTCAAGGATCTTATATGGGAACAGCAATTTGTAACTTTATAATGTTAATTTTGAATGAATTTAACTTAACTCAAAAAGCTGCTACTATTACAAGTGATAATAAAGCAAATGTAGTTAAAGCATATCATCTAATAAAAGCAAAACTTGATTCTGATGAGTTTATGCATTATCGTTGTATTTGTCATATACTTAATCTTGTAGTAGGAAGTGATTAAAACAGGTTGAGTCACTAATTAAAAAAGTGAGACAGCTAGTAAAAGTATTACGTGATTCTTATACATATTTAGAAGACTTGAAACGATTTCATTTAGTAGATAAAAAGGAATTTCTTCGACCAATTCTTGATATTAAAACTCACTAAAATTTTACTTTTTATATACTAAAATGAATACTGATTCTTAAAGAATATTTAGATACAATTATACTACATTACTCAGTATTACAAGATCTTTATTTAACTCAAAATTAATAGGATTATATTAAAATTTTAATGAAATTATTAAATAAATTTGATATTGCTACAAAGGAATTGTCTGCACAAAATTATCCTACAATTGCTCATATGTGAATTATTTTACTTAGCATTTGTAAAGATTTAAAATCTTATAACACTGCTAGTAATTTATTAAAAGAGGTCTCTGTAGCAATTTATAATAAATTGCAAAATTATTAGCAACATATTGATGAAATATCACATATAGCTGTATTCTTAGATCTATGCTACAAAACACTTTGTTTTCTTGGAAAAACAATTCAAAAAATTTTTGATCCAATACAACGCTGATTTCCTATAAGAAATACAAATGTAACATCAACTCGAAAAGTATCAATATTTGTAGCACAATTAATACAAAATTCATCAGACATACAACAAATTGATAAAATTCAACATTATTGGAATCTCTCACTTTATAGTGATAATATTGAACCATTAACATGGTGGAAAATATACCAAGATGAATTTCTGCTATTATCTAATCTTGCACGAAATTATTTAGCAATTCAAGCAAGTTCAGTGTCTTGCGAACAGTTATTTTCAATTGCTGGAGCTATTATTAGTAAAGCAAGAAATTGATTAACAAGTGAAAATGCTTATGCATGTCTTTGCTTAAAGAGCTGGATAGATAAAAATATTCTAGAACCTGAATTTGAAAGCATGTAATGATTATTTAATTAGTTTATTTTTATAAATTTTCTACACTAAACTTCATTTTAATCTATTAAATAGATAAACAAATAAATATCGAATAAAATAGTATTATATTTATACTATTTTTTATTCTTATTTTGCTATAACAGTTTTAGTATATCAATATTTCACAATTAGTATGATAATAAACTAGTAAAATGGTGCCGTTTCATAAGGCTGGAGCCTTATTTATTATATGGCTAAACTTTATAATATATGTATAATAAGTAGAAATGGGTTTTATGCATGCGCATTTTATTAAATTTTATATAAAAAAAAAATTAAAAAAAAAGTGGGTTAAAAAATAATAAAAAAACAAATTAAAAAAAATTGGCTTAGAAAAAAAAAAAAAAAAAAAGTCAAATTTTAAAAAAAAGTGGGTTAAAAAGAAAGAGAAAGAAATAATAATAATAATTAGCTTAAGAAAAAAAAAAAAAAAAAAAGACTTTACATACCAGGGTCTATATTATTTTCATTCGAAAACTTTTTAGGAATTAATTTTTCTTGATTGAATCTAGTATATAATCCTGTTTTATAGACTAATACAATCATAGAAAAATTCTCTTTACAAATAGGGCAGAAATTGAATTTAAGTGCATAAACTGCATCATGAAACTTCTTTAGAAGTTCCTGATCATAATTAGAAAGCTGACATGCAAGTAGTAGTGACAAGATATTTTGATTCTCTAATAAATAAAAAATTAGTTTATATAAATAGTCAACGTTTTATAATTTGTAGAAATTATAAAACATTACGTTTGTCATTCAGATTTGCATTTTCTTTTTTGACATTATTATTTTGGCGGTTACATTGATCTTGCCTTTTTATTGACTCTTCGTTTTGGTAATTTAACTGTTCTTCGGGTGTTATAGAAGCCAATCTGTTTCTTCTGGCATTATTCCTTGCAGTCTTTTGTTCAGATATATAAATTCTTTTTTTTTGTATCATTACAATAAATTATTAATTCGCTTTTAATTAGTTTTGTTAATTATCTATTTTATATAAGTTATGTATTATGTTATTAGATTTATTGTTATATTATCATGCTTATTAGTCTATTTTATTTATTTATCATATAATTCTGTAATTATTATGTTAATTTTCATTTTATTTATCATGCTTATTAATATATTTCATTTATCATATCAATATATAATTATTAATAATCGAAATTCTGATTAAATTTTTATAGGGGATTTATTAGTCAAAATAGATTTATATAATTCAGGGTGGGAGCCAGACATTAACCCAAATTATAGACCATAGAAAGGACTTACACTCCATTTCCCTCTGCTCCAGCCCAATTAGAACAATAAAACTAAAAACTAATTGCTTATTATATAGTTATTGCTTATATTACAGAGTTAAAAATACAGTAATATAAGCATAGATAAATTTCAACTAGCTTTAGTAAATAAATAGCTAAAATTATACAGTAATTTGAAAATATACTAAAAATATTTGTAATAGCTTGAATGAGATTATTACAGTTTATAAATTCTTTGCTTTTATTGATACTAATAAGAATCTTTAGTATTATATATCAACATATATATGTAACAATAGTAAGCTCATATGATCGGCTAAAAGTCAACTAAAGTTGACTCTGAGATAAAAAGTCGGTACAAGTTGAGTCAAAGTTAGTCGAGTCAATTCATTAGCATCCCTACTTAGGACTTACCAACCATTTCTGGCTAATCTATCCTCGAGATAAACCTAACAGAGCAGTACATGTCCCACACATGTATTCACCTGCATGTTTCTATAACTTTTTCCTAATTAGTATATATTGGCCTGCCTTTCCGTATTCATATCTCACACCACTTTTTGGGGTGCTGCCATTCTACAGATATATCTCAAGCACTAATCTTCCTAACTAGGTGTCTATTACATACTTCTTGCCCTTATTCGGTTCACAACAACTTCAATATCCACATTCGGACCATCTCCTTATCCGGATTCTTTATTGGTCTCTTCCTTACTTCCAGTCGGCAACCCGGAAGGGTTGGTCTACCCAGGCTTTAGGTGCTTGCAAGACGCCCTCCCTCCCCTTGGTTCATACTTTCAGAGCATATGCCCTTTTCTCTGGTGTGACAACCCAGCGGTTCGGCTGGTATGTCCTTTGCTAGCAGACCTGGTCACTTGGTTCTCCAATCTCAGGCCCCAGTTCGAATTCAGCCCTTCTGTGATACCGTCAAAGATCACTGCTATCTCCAAATTCGGGACTTGCCAAATGGGTTTTCGGTTATTCCGGTTTCTCAGATTTATTGCGCCAAAGCTCCTATAACTAGATGGTGTGACCGAGATTACAGATTTCTAGATCCAACCAATAATTGACAACTGTAAACCATAGTACAGGCTATTTTTCAAAATTCGTTGTCTATGGGATTTGAACTCTAGACCTGCTACTTGGAGAGGATGACGACTAAACCACTACACTAAGTTGCCACATCTCTCTATTTTATTTTGTGTCTTATATAAAGTCTAATACTATTTCTTATTATTAATTGGACTTAGTATATTCTCATACCAGTTCAGATCTATATCTTTTTTTGGCTTATATTCTTTTTGTTATTCCTGGCTCATTTCTTTAAGGGTAGGGTGAACGTCGATCATTTTTACTAGTAATCACATTACTAATTTTTTTACAATAACATTTAATTGAAATCAGGTGATAATCATATGATATTTATATTGTGTAACCTAGACAAATTTCGATTAACCTAGGAAGAATTAATAATATATACAAGTATGTTTTTTTTAAATAATACAGGGGTTCAAATTATTATAATTAGAATTAGAAGGGTCTAATCTATTTATCCTAAAACTTTTATGAAAATCGGTTACATTTTTAAAAACTTTTATATATAATATGTGTTCAATTTTTGTATAATATTTTTTTGGTTGATCTACTTATATAAGAAATAATTTACATTCACTCTACCCTTAAATTTTTGTTTTTTTTTTCTAAACTGTTTTTGAAAGTATAAGATTACTTGCTGCTTTACTTCTTTTTCCTTACTAATGAGCTCTTAATTCTGGTAATGAGAATCTTTTTTTAGAAGTACTTTATTTAACAACACTTTATTGTATTGTTTATTTAGAAGGCTTTGTATTATTATTTTTTTCTCTCTTTTTATTATATTAAGCATTGTTCTACTTTAAGGCTAGTCTCTTTTTCTTTTTTTCTATGCTCATTTTCTTCTGCCTTTTTTCTTAATATTTTCTTCTAATTTTTTAAATCTGTTACTTCTACCTAGTTCCAAAGTTCTGGCATTAGTAGAATTTGCATTTGATATAATTGGTTTATATTTTGAATTTATGTATTAAGCCTCAACTGGTTTTCAAAGCTTATTTTTTCCTCATTATGTATATATTTATTTTTTTGTAGCTGATACAGAAACTTGATTTCTTTGTATATTTCATTTTTAGGAACTAAAGTTTTGATCTGAATCTCAGTTTTTTTAATATTAATTCAGAGAATATACTTTATTGCTGCTTTTAGCACTGCACCACTTATAATTTCTCACTTTTTATTAATTTCTATCTTGTTCTTTTGGGCATTTTCTCTAGATGAGAAAACTACTTTGTTTTTTAGCATGGTATTTATATACTTGTTATAGGATTTTCAATTTTCTTATATTACTTTGTAATATAAAAATACTCTTTTTGTTGGTTTATTTCTACTTCTTCTTCAGAGTTTACTATATTGTAAAACCTGTTTCTATTTCTGTCTAGACCAACTTATAATCACTCATTATTAAAATGTTTAAATCTTTAATTTTAGCCTTTATAATTATATTTTGAAAACCTTTTTCTAACCATATATAATCTATTCTTAATGCTAAATTGTTTTTTTGCCAGATATATTCTTTTTTGTAAGGATTTATATAACAGAATAAATCTATAAAATCTTTATTTCTAAGTTACTCAATTAAGGTTTTGCCCAACCTGATTTTTGTAGCTAATATTGTTTGTATCTATAACTGTACTATCTACTGCATTAAAATTTTCTATAATGTAAGTATATGTATTGATTTTATTTTTGTATATTTTTCTAATTATTGCTTCCTATTGATTTTTTTTATCTGTGGGTAGTAGGTATACAATCCAAACTTAAAAGATTACTTTTTTGAAGAAGAACTCTATTCTAATTAAATATAAGCTATATTTTATAAATTTTCTAATATACTTTAACTACTTTTGATTAACTAATACACCAACTTCTAATTCTTTATTTTTATCTATATTTTTTAGTAACCAAAAAATACAATAACCTTGTTAATTTGTTTTTATCTATTTATTTTTCTTTTCACTTATATTAGTTTCTGCAATACCAATTATATCTAAATTCTTTTCTAGGGTTCCTAGATTCAGTTCAGTTCAAATTCAGGTTCAATGAACCTGAACTGAACCTGAACCTGAACCACAAATTTTGCAGATCTTTGA